>JAPYZJ010000371.1:0-47582 GCA_030522765.1 Ophioninae sp. B BG-2022a
TTCGAATATGTCTACTCTTGGAACCCTCCGAGTCGTGACATTAGCCAAACGTTTTTATTTCACGTAATTTCCATCGGGGTTTCCGCGTGGTAATACGATAAACTTTTCTTTCGTTCGTTGATTCAAGAAATTCGATGAGAAAACGTTCGGTCCGTAAATTCGACGTCTGGTGAAATTTGGTGAAATTCTGAAGAGCCTTTTAGAAAATCCGTGGGTATCTGGCATTCCGACCGAGCTGCTTTTGAAGTTAAAGTCATCGAACGTACTTTAGGACCGTATTGCTTCCTCGTAACGACTTCCGGTGCTATCCAATATGGCGTTCCCACCATTGTTGTTCTTTTGCTCCGTTCCGGTGATATTCACCGATTTTAAAAAGAGCGATCTTTAACTTTTGATTCTTTTACACATTATTTCCAGTCAAAGGTCGGAGTTCAAGAGCGGGCCCAAGTGGAGTTGCCTCAGCTGATAGATTCGATGTTAGCGGACAAGAACGACGAAATCGATCATCTGAAAGATCAGCTGTCGAAGCGTGACAAACAATTGCAGCTTTATCTCTCAGCGACCAGTAACATGGATGAGAATCAATCCGCGAAACCTTGCGAACCGAAAAACAGTGCTCGAACTCTCAGCGATATTCTCTCGATAAATTCCGAGTGCGAAGATTATTCGGAAGCGGTGCGAGAAGTTACGAACGTTTCGCAAGCTTTGCCTCATAATATGTCGACTCTGACGAAAGTTCCGACAACGCCTGTGACCAGCGTTAAAGAATCTTTCCAGAGTTCGCCATTGGCGCTTTTGGAGCTGAGTAAACCGGCTATCAACGTGCCGCGTTTGGAGCTCGGTTCTTCACGCTCGCCGACTTTCTCGAGCACGTGTCCGCGTCACTCCCGTTTGTCATTGGACCTAATGCAAACGGCGGATTTCGATTTAAAATCGCCATCATCCGGCGACACTTTGGAATCCACGAGTAATGGAAAATCCAATGGTTTAACGGAAGAGGGACAGAACGATTGTACTCGCGATGGCAATGCTATAGAAAATCTTAAATCTCCGAGTTCCGTTTCGTCGAAAGAAAAGATCACCGCGAAGATTCGCCAGTTGGAAGAACAGCTGATAGCCATCCAGAAAGAATTGGAAGCCAAAACAATCAATCTCAATAAACGAGAAATCGAGATAAATTCCCTTCAGAAAAGCTTGGACGAATTGAGAATCGAGTTTAAAGAAAGTACGGAAAGTCTGACTCGCGACAAAGACTTCTACAGGAATCAGTACGAGCTGTCGCAAGCTTCGGAACTGAAAATCCGCAGAGATCTCGAAGAAGTGGAAAACACGTTGAAACTGCAAACCGAAGAATTGGAAGAGTACAGAGGGATGATGGAAGCGAGGGAAAAAATGTTGTCCGAAGTGAACGAGGAAAACGTTGCTTTGAGAGCCGAAACTGAGCGTCGAACCAACGCGGATAAAACCCTCGAGAGAAAGCTCGACGAAGCGTCCGACGAGATAAAAAATCTTCGGCAATTGTTGTTCGAAAAAGACGTTACGATTGAATCCGTTGAAACGAGAAATCTCGAGATCGAAAACGAGAACAAAAAGCTTTACGAGTACAAAACACGCTACGATCAATGCAAGAAAGAATTGGGTGATTGCAAAATCGAGATAAAACGTTTGACCGAAGGAATGAACAATCGCGACCAGATTATCAGGAGATTGGAGGAAATGGCGCGTAGAACGAGCGTTTCCGGTTCGTCGTCGCCGGGTGACAAGGACCAAGAGATACATCATCTTCAGGAGTATTTGAAAGAAAAGGAAAAGGTGATAAGGCAAATGAGTGACGATAGTAAGAGTCTTCATCGAGCGCTCGAAACCATACAAAACAAAATGAAGGAATCCGGAAACGTCGTCGAGTTGCGAAAGAAACTAAAGGAAGAACGTAAATTCAACGCCGAGTTGAAAAACATGGTGGAAAAATTGAAGCAAGAATTGGAAGGTTTGAAGGACGAGTCAATGCGACAATCCCTCGAGGGTGCCGATATCGAAGATATGGTCCAGCGAGAACTCGATCTCTCGGCTCGTTTGGATCAACAAATAATGGAAGTGATAGAAAGCGAAACCGAGGAAACCCCGACACCAAGGCGGATGGAAAAACACTCTTGCAATTCTCTAACGATAAAACCATCCGAAAACAACGAGAGAGTGATGCAAAAATACACGGAAATTCGTCAGAAATTCAAGCAGAGTTTAAAAGCCAATCAGGAATTGACGAAACTCCGAGACGATCGAGAAATCGAGCGAGACATGTTAGCCGCCCAGATAAACGAATACGAATCTCGTATATTCCAGTTGAACACTGATTTGGAAGCGAAAGCTTCACGCGTCAAAGAACTCGAAGCGGAACTCAACAACGGACGATCTTTCGCACGAAATTTGGAAATCCAACTTCAAAGAGAAAAGTCCGCTGCGCAATTGGCTCATCATCATGATTACGAACTGATATCTCAGCTGCGGATCAAATTGGTAGCTTCCCTCGAAAGCGAAGATCGGGTTCGTCGAGATTTGACTCAGCTTCGACAGGATCATAAAAATCTTGAAACCAGGTTGAACAGCAATAACGTAGAGTCGAGGAAAACGAGCGACGAAGTTGTCGGCTTGGTTGATCAGCTGAAAGTCGAACAAACTCGATACGTCAAAATGACGGAACTTTACGAAAAGGAACAAAGAGACAACGCTGAAATCCGCGATAGCCTCAAAAACGCGGAAGCTGATAAATCGAGATGCGAAAAAGAGCTCGAGTGCGCTAACGAGGAAATAGATAAATTAGCCAGCGCTCTCGCTCTCGCTGAAGGCGTCAAGGATCATTTGGAAATTGAAAACAAACGGCTCGAAGAACAATTAAAAAGACGGGAGGAAGAATGCGATTGGTTGAAAAATAGAATCAAAACTCAAACCGAAGCTCTTGCCAAAAGACAACAGCAAACCGTTGACGAACACACCGAGTTGAAAAATCTCAGACGCGGTATGAGCAACGCTCGCGAAGTCATGCTCGATCTGGAAGCTGACATCGATCAAACCAAGTCACAACTCGCCAAAGCCAACGAGGAGAAAACCCAACTCGCTCAGTGGCTTCAAAATGCGACCGATAATGAAAATGAACTCAAACGGAAACTCGAAGCCGCTAAAGAGGAGGAGGCACATCTTAAACTCAAAATCAATGATCTTCAGAACGAGTTGAAGATTTGCGTCAAAAAGGAAATCGAACTCACCGAGGAACTCCGGAAAGAACGATTCTCCGAGAAAAATGTACCTGCCAAATTTCTACAGAAAATTCAGGTATGAATGATAAAATAATTAATATAATTAAATAATAATAATAATACAATTAATTAATAAAATAATATATGTAAATAAAATTACTATATATATATTAATTAATACATAGTAACTTATAAAATTATATAATATAATTAATTTATTATAATTAATTAATAATGATTAAACTATATAATTATATAAAATAATATTATATATAAATAACTTAGTATAAGTAATAATTATTATTAATGATAAAATAATTCATTCTGATGATAAAATTCAGTGATAAGCCTAACCGGAAATTGGTCTAATCACTGAAAACTCGCAGAAATTCTGCTTATGGCTCGATCGTTTTCTCAGGAGTTGCACGACAAGATCGAGACACACGCGAGCAGCAACAACGTTCTTCACGAGGAGCTGACGAAAGCGCGTCACGAGAAGGACCAGCTTGCGACTCGAGTGAGGGACTTGGAGACGCAATTGGCTCAAAAAATTCGGGAGGCTAACGCGTTGCACGTGACTCCTGACGTGAATCCTCAAACAGCCGAAAAAGTACATTTTTGATATTTTCTTCACTTTTTATTTTCTTCATTTTGCATCTTGATTTGTTCACACGAATAATTCGGTTTTTTTTTTCACAGTTGCAGCATTTCTACGGGAAGTTTTTGCGCGTCGACAGCCGACGGAAAGCTCTGGCGTTTCAAAAACGTTATTTGCTCTGCATAGTTGGCGGTTATCAATTGTCCGAGGATAGAACGCTCTCGATCCTTGCGCAATTGACGCACGAGCAGAGATTGCACACGACGACGAGCACCAATCGCAAAAGCCCGAAAATTCGGTTCAAGTGCGCGGCCCTAGTCATTATCAGTATACACAGAATGAGATGGATGATACACCGCTGGCGAACCGGAAGGAGAATCGGCGCTGACGCCGTTTTGGGCAATCACGAACGTTCGTTCGTACCCCTACGGAGAACGGTGACCAATCACTCGCCACCGGTCAGAGACAGAACTGGCGTTAGGTACGGTTATATCAATCAATCATTATTTTTAATCAATATCAACCAATTTTCCTTAATATTAATCAATCAATATTTGCAATCAACATCAATCAATTGTCCTCAATATTAATCAATTTTCCTCAATATCCACCAATTTTCCTCAATATCAATCAATTTTCTACAATATTAATCAATTTTCCTTGAAATTAATCAATTTTCCTTAATATTAATCAATTTTCCTTAATATTAATCAATTTTCCTCAATATCAATCAATTTTCCCTAATATTAATCAATTTTGCTCAATACCAATCAATTTTCCTCAATATCATACAATTTTCCTCAATATCATACAATTGTCCTTAATATCATACAATTTTCCTTAATATCATACAATTTTCCTCAATATCAATCAATTTTTCTCAATATCAATCATTTTTTCTCAATATCAATCAATTTTCCTCAATATCAATAAATTTTCCTCAATATCAATAAATTTTCCTCAATATCAATCAATTTTTTTCAATATCAATCAATTTTCCCAATATCAATCAATATTCCTAAATATCAATCAATTTTCCCAATATCATACAATTTTCCTCAATATCAGATTCGAGGAATCTCCACAAAAATATGGTTCTTTAATATTACATAGCTTTTTTGAATTTGTTGGTGCCCCACTTCTGCACAATTACCCGATTTTTCCTTTAAATCAATTAAAGTTCAATAAAAATCGCGAATATTGTTCCTAGCTGTTTTATAGTTCAGCGAACTGATACAGACCAAATTTCAATTTCGAAATTTCAAAAACTTCTAGTTCAAAAACGAATTGCCAGCGTCAATTATCAATTGTCAAAAATCGTACGATTTATGCGTTTCAACAGTGGTTTCCCGTTGGAGCATTATCTGGATCGTTTCATGGACATACAGCAAAGGCTGGGTCTCGCAATCCCGGACTCGGAAGCGTGAACTTTGAAATCACCATTCGCCTTTTGCGACTCAACCAAAATCACTACGAGAAGGAAAGAAAAAACATTACACTAAAAAAAAGGATAAAAAGTCGAAGCGGTTTTTTTAAGATTTTAAGAAATAGGCCGATCATGCTGCGCCCAAAATGGAATTTTGGATTCCTTCATCCCCATACCCTCTGTTGCCATTAAGACAATGTTTATAGATATACACACACACATATATATATATTTACAGTTCCAAACTGCGAAAATCTTCGCTAAGGAAAAGGACTGAAAATGATGGAAAAGTGCGAAGCGAAAATTGAAAAGTGCAAATTGACTGACGATAAAACAAGCGTGTAAGATAATTCATTGTTATTACGCGTAGCGACGTATGTTCACGTTTCTTCTTTCTTTTTTTTTATTTGTAAATGTTAACCCAAACAGCCAAGAAAAAAAGCTTGGTTTTTTATCATGAATTTTATAAGGGCGTCGCACGCGCACCGTCGGCTCGAGTCAACGAAGACTGTTCTTCCTTCCGCACAAGTTTCACCAAAGTTCACACACAATGTTCTCTTTTCTCGCCGAGACGTTTTTTTTTCTTTCTCTCTCTTTTTTTTTTAGTTATAAATAAATCATACAGACATGTGCCTTGTAAATCTTAAATAGTGTACGTGTTTAGGTATTTATTATTATTATCGGAAGTATTTGTCTCTTCTGTGTGTCCGTTTTCTCTTTTATATTGTGATCGAAGATGTTACCCTTACGAATGCGAATAAAAAAATGTATTTCCATACTCGGCTTTACGCCTACGATTTTTTGAAAGATTTTTTTTTTTAGTTTTTATAGACTTTTTAAGTTTTTTGTTGCCTGGCACAAAATTTCGTTCCGGAATTTCTCGAACGAATAATTATTTAATTATAATTAAGTAATTAAATTATATTTAATTATTATAATATTACATTATGAATTATAATTAAATAATAAGAAATCATTCATTATGAATGAATTGTGGATTAATTAATTATTTATTTTATTTTATCATTATTTCCTACATGAATAGAAAATATTTTTTTTTGTGAAGAGCAGACTTCTTCCTTCAAGAAACTGCTATTGAAAAAAAAATTCCCATTTTTGTCTACGCTATGCTTTGTTGAAAAAGAAAAGTTTTTTCTCGAGTTAATCAACATTTTTAGAAAAAAATATATCACAAATAAGAAAAATTACAAAAACAACTATTTTCCCTCGAAAAGTATATTCTAAAAATAAACCATGAATTTTTACAGATTTTTTCATGAATAATCGTGGATGTGACAGAGCGAAGGCAAAAACGACTCGGATTTACAGGATTAAGGTGATACAACAAATAATTGACAAAAAATTCGTTATTGTTTCAACAGATAAATTTCTTTATTTCATGAAAAACAAAAACGACGTGTACATACCGAAAGACATTTCGGGAAACTGATTAACTCGGAAAATCGATCGTCAATTTTCACCTTCGCGAGCATTGTAAAAGAGTTGCGCAATAATATTAATAATAATACATTGCTACGTCATATTATTTAAAAATATTACAATTGGGGCAAAATTATGGTGGAAGAAGTGTACCGGAATAATTTCTACGTTTTGTATGGGACTGTTGCGTTGATACGAGCACAATATATACGTACAAAATTTGACCTTATCACTGATACTCGTGCTCGTGTATTTACGGTCGCGAAACTTTTCGAATTTGGAATTCGGTTCGACCCTTCCAAGAATCGAGGAAAAATGTGCTACACGAGTGCAAATATATTTTTTTTGTTTTTTTTTTTAATTTTTCCAGCAACGCGCGTCTTAGTTTTTTCTTCAGTCTCTTTCATTCCGTGTTTCGTCTTGTAGCATTAAGGACACGTAGAAGATCGACATAACCTCACAAACTTTCGAAATCTGTTTTACCGTCGCGCAATCAAGTTTACCATGAAAAAGTGAGCATCGGCCAATCAATAAACGTTTTCAATGAAAATGCCGTTTGAAACGTTTAGACTATCTCTTTCCCACTCACGTGTCACGTGGGACGTTTTTTACGTGTCCTTAAAGATTAATAATTGCATTTTGTCTTATTTGTGTTATCTTTTCGACTTTCTTCTTTTTTTAGTTGAAACTCCGAACATCATTGTTCCTTAACAAATTAAATTCGGTATATTTATACAGGGTGACAATTATAAGATCGTCGTCAAAACCATATATCGTTTTTTTCGAAATATAGCATTTTCCATGAAAGTTAGATATTCTGGAAAAAAAAAACAAAACTCCTTTTCGAATTCAGTAGAAAGAAAAAATTGGAAAAATGAGTAGAAAAATTATTAGAAAAAAATCTTAAATAGAACAAAAATTAAATTGTAAATAAATATGATATATTTATTTATATTTTCTTGATGCAATTAATTTGATCTAATTTAATATCATTCAATTTAATTTCCTTTTTTATTTGTAATTTTATTCCAGAATCCTAAATTTTTTAATAATTACCATTTTTACCATTTTTCGTTATAATTGTTACCCCGTATGTATGTAAGATCATACTCAAGTACTTTAAAAACGAAGAATTATTTTCAGTTCTCAATGCAGTTAAATACAGGACCGAAAGATTTCTTTTTTCGGCTAGTCGAGTTTCTCTCGTCGCGTGTTCACTTATATTTACATATATACATATACAATCGTATGATAAAATATATCGGCGAGTATCTAGGCACACTCTCAACAGTTTTTTTTTACCGCTACTTTTAGGGAGTTTTACAGGTTTTTTTAAGGCTCTTCGTCAATGTGTCTATGCATGTGTGTTGTATCAGAGTGTCCCTTATTTTTCGAGTCCAATATTTTTGCACACGTGACCTCATTTTGCGCATTTCGTGGAAATTCAAGATTCTTCAACATTTAATCGAGATTAATCGAACTAAATTACCACAAGTTCCGAAAATATTGTATCAAGATTCACTTGTTGTTTTTTCGTTTTTGAAAACTTCAAGGTCATTATTTATTTGCGAAACGTTAAAATCCATTCGGAATTAATTAATTTCATGATGGTAAAACAGAATTAAACATTTGAATATTGAATGTAAAATAAAAATCGTTAAGTGAAATAAAAATCGTTTTGACGCCTTGGGACACCCTGTATACGCGTACAAATACAAATACGTATGTACAGTACTCGATAGATATCTATGTACGATATTCGAGGATAATGAAGCGCAGCGCGAAAATTCGATGATATTATCTACTTTCTCGTAACGAATTTCGGAGGATCGGTTTTGGCTACATTTATGGTGGACAGTGAAGAGGTTAGTTTCACTTTGTCCAATTTACGAAACAAGAGAAGTTTTAAGCCCGTTACACGATGAAAAAAATAAGGTATAAGAGATAATAAGAAATAAGCAGCAAGTATTCGACTGCTGTGATTGGTTAAATATTGTAGCCTACCATTCTCTGCCATTTCTTATTCTTTATTCCTTATCTCTTATACCTTCGATTTTTCATTGTGTAAAATGGGCTTTAGGATAAAAAGATATCTCGGCTTCATTTTTGAGGTTAGGAGGCAGTGTCGAAAGTCGATAATGAAGTTTTGCGGATACGGGGTACGAAGTGTGTGACCGGTAGGGAAGAAGAAATAAAAATGGAGTCAACGCATAGCGCATGCGTCTTTAAAGTTAGTGGCGTTAAAGGGTAAGAAATAATCGTCGTGAAGTTGTCTTATGACGGCTTCGATGGGACAAAGAATAGTTTCGCGCTTGCTGGTCCCGCCACCTTCATTGGCTTCGTTGTAGGTGGCGCTATAGGAATTCGCGTTTCGACAGAAAGATATCGTCCGCGTGAGGTCGTGACCGTTCAGTAAAACCCGATAATAAAAATCGCTCGCAACGCGATTTTCGTTGCGTGGATTGGCTCGGTAAACTTCGATGACGAAACGCGACGCGTAGGGCGGCATAATGACGCGCTCGGAGAGTACACCGAGGGCAAACGCGAGATATTGAAGGGTCACGTCGTGTGCTGAGAAAAGTGTCACTTTTGGTCTGGATTCCGAAACTATTTGTAGCATGTGGGAAACCACTGTGCGCAACATTCCGTAAGCCCGTAAAAGAGCAAATTTACGAAGATTCGAACTGTTTACCGACTGACGTTGTTCCCAATCGATGAAAGCGAAGAGACCCGCGACGTCCTCGGCTTTAACGCACATTCGCTGTTTATCGAAATCTACGCAGGGCAACGCGCCACCGTGACAAACGTAAGCTAAGAGAGCGTCTTTCAATGGATTCGGATCCATCGTGGATGAATGTTCAGGCATCTCGAAAACGATCCTCGACGTTTGTCTTATCAGAGACGCTACTGCCGGATGGGACTTCAAGTGTTCGGAAAGTTCCTGCAAGAGGGAGCTGGATTAGCGTTGGAATCTGTTGTATCGACGGAGCCTGGAAAGCACGGCGATGAGAGAACTATCAAATAGACGGAGATTCAGCTAATTTATTTTTTGAGGTTAATTTTTATGTCGAAATGTAAATCATTTCTTTTTGCATTCTCTAATTTCTAATAAAAACATTATGTCGTTTCGTATAATAATATACGATTTTTAATCGAGTTAATATGCAATTTGATATTTGTGGCCGAGTACAAATTGAGCCAATTAAATCATTTTATTTCTGTCCCGAGAAAATGTAGCAACAAAGCTACAGTCAGCTATGAAAGTCAGCTACAGCTGATCATTCCGAAACCTATACATTGTCAAGTGCTGCGTTGTCGCATTTGCGCGTTTAATATGGTGAACGTACCAAATTGAACATCAGTTCACAGAACGCTACTGAAACGTCAAAAGTTAACCACGAATATCTCCGTAACGATATCGGAAACAGTTGTTTTCTATTTCGTGAAGAAATTTGAAAAATGTATGAAGTCTCTGAAAATTCTGTTTTTTTCGTGCTTTGACTAAGATACATATACTTTATCATCATTTTAGTTTGATTTTGTCGACTTCCGGTACAAATAACACGGAGTTTAATGAAACTTTAATTTTTAAATATTTCGTTCAAATTATCGGCTAAATGCGTTTTTCTTTTTTTTCCATCGATGTAGCGTGATCAATTCTATCATATATTTCAAAATTATGAAAAGTTAGACGAGTTGATATTTTTTACATACATCTTTAAAATAGACGAAAGAAACTGACCTTGCTGTATTCTCGACCATAACGCTCGGCGGCTGGGCACGCACAATCGGTGTTGCAAAATACATAACTCTGGCTTTCGCGAAATGTTATTTTCGCGAGATTCTGAAAGCTCTCGTTTTCCAGCATGGCGTAGAGGAAGGCAACGCCGCTCTGAACGGTGCGGCGCATCGGCGTACTATAAGCAGCCACGTCTTTGCTCGTAATCGTTCCATTCGCTAGATTCAACTTGTGAACGTAAGCGTTGCGCAGCAACGATCCGATCTTCAGTACTTGTCCGACTCCGAGTGACGTCAGCTGGCCAATTTTACAATCCCTCGCTACTTCCGGTAACATTGGAAAATTATGAAACGGACCCAAAAATTGAGCCCAAGCTGCTCTCGAGTGGCTCGTCACGTTTTGCAGAAATGCCTGATAAGCCTGATGCAAATTGTCCAATTCTGGCGACGAGGCGAAATCGCCCGCGCAATTCACGGAGGTTATGTTTCGCACGTGGGCTAGTGGTCCCCGATCACCGTGTCGAGTGAATATTATCACACCCTCTAGACTCACGTTGCCATCGATCTTTCCTAAATTCATTTTTCGTTCGCGTTAAACCGTCAACCCGTAAACGTGGATCCAAAATTTTTTCTCGAAATTTGTATTCCGAAATTTCGGAAACTCAATGACCCAAATTTTCCAATTTCGTGGCCCAAAATTTAATTCCGAAATTTCTCGAACTTAATAGCCAAAATTTCTCAAATTCAATATTTCCAACATTTCCAAATATTTCCCAAATGCTCGATATTTGATGAAAAAAAAAAAATTAAGAATAAGAAAAATAAAAATACAACTATTTTCCCTTGAAACGCATATATTCAAAAAATAAATAAATATTCTAAAGTAGATTTTAAAGATAAACCCAAACACCTCCAAAATTATTCATGAAACTTTGAAAAAAAAACGTGTTTTTTGTCTACATTTTTCGAAAGTGAATATATCAATATTAATATTCAATTTCGAAAAAAATCATTAACTGACCCAAACAAAAATTCATAAAAAAGCTTATTTTTTCGACGGTCACTTATTTTTTCGGTCGCCCCTTAATTAATCAAGGCCAGAGGTCTACGATGAATTTAAACTCGCAGGGTCGATCTTTCCTATAAAATATCAAGCGTACCTTCGGAGCCTAGGGAAATGTCTTCCGGTAATTGGCACACTTTGAATATCCTTTGATTGCGAACATCGCGCTTCAGTTCGCGGGGGAATTCTTTAATCGTTATTTCACTGCCCGGTGGTCGGCCCGGCATTGAGCTTGTCTCCTCGTCACCGATGTATTTATACATGCCTAAAAATATACGTTCGATCGTTACTTTTTCAACATTTATGTGTACACTCACACAAAACCCAAACAAACCCAAACCCAAACAAACACACGATAACAATGTTAATAAAAAATCCGTAATACATTTTTGAAAAAATGAATTTTTTCTGCCAAAATACCAATAATAACAATAATAATAATTTAAAAAATAATAAATAAATAAATAAATGACTAACAATAAATAATCTGATTAAAAATAATTCAAGCTGAAAATAACAAACGCTTCTTTGCAAAATAATAATAATAATAATAATAAATAAAGTAAATAAATGGCTCGCAATAAATTATCTTGTTATAAATAATTTCCAGTACTTACAAATACGTACACAGGGGAAGAAGCAATATGGACCGAAAATTCGAAATCCATTTCCGAAAAAACGAACGCTCCCTTACGAAATAATATTAATAATAATACAAAAACAGGAAGAAATAGATAAACAAATGAATGATAATTACTTGATAATAAGATTAATTATTACATGTCAATAAAATTTATAGAAGTAACGAATAAAATAATCATGAATTTATTAATAAATATCAAGTAACGATAATAAGAAAATGAGATCGAGGAGATAATAATTGAGATAAAAAATTATCATGATGAAAAATAGTTTTGTCATCTGGATCAAAGAGTCAGAAAGTTTTAGTAAATAAATCAAATAAAGACATAAATAAATAAATTGGGTTTTCCATTCACCCAATAAATAAATTCACAAAGAAACAGTAAAACAAAATATTTAAAAAATACAAAAATTATAAATAATGAATGATTAAATAATAACAAACAACAAAATAAAATTAACGAATAAATACATAAATAAATACAGGGAGAAACAATAAAACGAAATAAACAAATAAATAAAAATATATAAAACAACTAAATAAAAAATATAAAAAAATTAAATAAAAAATATGAAAAAACTAAATAAAATAAATATTCAATTACCAGCAACGAGTAGAAATATCCAAACGCTGAGTACCGCATAACACGAGATTGCTCGATGTTGGTACGAGAGTCGAGTCATTTCGGCTAACATTTTCAGTCCTCTCGTTACTTTCCCTCTGGAGGTCGAATACTTCAGAGCTGGGGTCAGCATGGGTCGTTTATTCCTCGCAAACGGATGAATCAGGCTTTTGAGGGTTGGACGAAGAAATACCTCTCGATTTTTTTGATTTCGTAAAGCCCTCCACCGTTATTTCTAAAATGAATTTTTTTTTCGTTGATCCTGACGTATCTCGACGTATCGTTGGGTGGCATTTTTCACGTGACACCTTCGACAACCCGCATTATCGATTCGACGTACGAACGAAAAAAAAAACGAAGATAACAATGACACTGACAATTATTTCATGATTTTTTCATTTCGATTGAATTTTTTGGTTTTTTGGTTTTCGATTTTTGAATTTGAGATTTCGGGGTTTTTTTTGAGAAAATCGAGATTTTTATTTTTTTTCCTCACGATGATTCAACGATTATGAAAAATCTTTTTGCTTTTGGTCAGCACGTTTTTTTTCCTCGTCGAACGTGGCCATCGCACTCGAGCCTGCGAACGAACTCGCGATCGACTTTTGCCAACGCTCGCTCGTTCCAGTTCGGGAAAAACAGCGGTGGCCATGCGGAACTTGCGCATGCGCAACCCTCGGGAAACAATCCACCCCTAGGGTGGAAATGCCGGGGCTTGAAATCCCAGAAGGGCAAAGGGGGTGAACGCTCGTGGCACTGCGTACGCGATACTCGAATGACCGATCGATCCGCTTCTCCTGTCGCACGATCGAATCTTCACTCGAAGAGATCACGAAATTACGAAATTTTGGGTTTGGAAAAAAAGGTTTTCTTTTTTTCAGGGATTAATGAAAAACCTCGATTATTGTGGATAGTTTATTAAAAAAATAAATTTAATTGAATTGAGTGAATTTATTTTTATTAAATTGACTCAAATTTTATTAAATTACATTTTGGGTTTTCGGGAAAAAAATGTTCCTTTTTGGTCAAGGGTGAATAAAAAGTCCAATTTGTCGTGGGTTATTTATTTGGAAATTAAATTTAATGAAATTCAATTTAATTCAATTTTATTCAATTTTAGGTTTGGGTAAAAAAGGATTTCTCTTTTTTTTTCAGGGGTGATTGAAAAAACCCAAATTGCTGTGAACTGTTTATTTGATAATTAAATTGTATTAAATTGAATTAAATTAAATTATTTGATAATTAAATGAAATTTAATTTAATTGACTGATATTTAATTTACTTACATTTTATTGAATTAAATTTTGGTTTTAGGCCAAAAAACTTCTTTTTTTTCTCAAGAGTGAATAAAAAACCCAAATTTGTTATTTGGGTTGTTTATTTGAATATATATTCGATCGAATGGAATGGACGAAATTGTTTCTTTTTTTTCATAGCACTAACTATTTTTCGCAGTCCGCGATCCGCGCAGACGCAGGTCCGACGAGACTCGCGCTTCGACTACTGGGAGTGACGTCACCGATCTCGTCGGCTACAGATCGCGAGATCTCGTTACTGTCTCATCGTTGTTAAAATTATGGACTCGTATAACGATAGTGATGTCGACTTAACGAAAAATGTATTTATTCGAATTTCCCATAAGACTTTATCAACTCGAATAAACTTTCTTTATGATTATTATTATTCCTATTAATATTAGTATTATTATTATATTAAAAAAAATAAGAGCGATAAAACATCGAGTCAAAAATTCAAAAAAATCCATTTTTTATTCCGATCTCCTTTTTTTCTTCGGCAAAGTGCAAAAATATTGTTTTTTTCTTCTCAGCTCTTAGTTTTATTCAGATTTTTAGTCGGAGGATCCCCGAAGAGATTTCCAAAGAAAAGGGCCGTCTCTTGTTTCCTCTTGCATTCGATTCGGTCTCCAATAAAGGCGGGAATCAAATGTGAATTTTAACGACCGTCGAGGAGGTGTTATTTTTAGAAAGTTTTCCGCGTTCCGAGAATATCTCTTTTCATACCTCTCGCGTTCGTTCGCGAAGGCAAAAAAAAACGAAAAAAAAAATGGAAGAAAAACGTCCGCAAGTATGTACATACTTGGCCGGAATCGATGAGTTACATACGCGTCATTTCGTATTCCCGAAAGACGGAGAGAGGGATGATAATACGAAACCGATCGTTGGAAGTGTCCTCGTACATGACCGCGACGTCTACGCGATACGTACCTCATTACACGCATATATATAAAAATATATATATAGGGTGACCGGAAATTCGACCTATTTTTTTCAAAGGGTTTATAGTAGAGGTCATTTGCAATAAAAAATGTCCTATCAACTGGGGGTCGAAAATTGATGGTTTTTGAGATACTGATGTTTTTATGTTTTCTGAAGAATTTCCTGACTTTCTGCCTAAAATAAAAAATTATGAAAAAAATATGCTATTATAAACAACGATTTGATACGTTTCTGAGAGACCAAGAGTTAGCGATTATTTAAAAACAAATTTTGCATTCAAATTTTACATAATCTAAAAATTAAAAAACCAATTTTCGAACCCCAGTTGATAGGACATTTTTTGTTGCAAATGACCTCTACTATAACCCTTTTGAAGGAATAGGTCGAATTTCCGATCACCCTGTATATACATATTTATGTGTATACGTGCGAGCGTCTGTAACTGCGTAGCGGTCCATCCCCCTTGACTGGCTCTCATTGCGAATCCCTCGACGCATCGTCACACGACCAACGGAAAATAATCTCGCGCACCTTTATATTTTTAGCTCGTCGTCAATAATTTCGTAATAACGAAGTAACGCGATAAGATTCTCGAATAACCTCGGAAACTCGATAAACAAATACTCGAGGATCACCGAACGATTCGGAATAATTCGATGAACAAAAAATCTATTAGATTGAATTATGATATGAATTAAAATATCCCTTATTTCATTAAATTTCATTCAATTCAATTCCTGACGATTTTACTTAATTTCATTTAATTTAATTATTTTTATTCAAATTAATTAAATTTCATTCAATTTTATTCAATTTAATTTCATTTATTTGATTCAATTTAGATTAATTCCATTCCCTTCAATTTAACTTAATTTAATGTAAAATAATTTCGTCTAAGGCAATTTCATTTAATTTGATTCAATTTAATTGTATTCAATTTAATTAATTTTCGTGGAATGGATTTTCTTTTTATGAAGTGCTACTTTTTGCCCAGCCACTTTAGTACAATTTTTCGATGTTTTTTTTTTGTAAGTCTTTAAGCCTCCGGAGTTCTCAGGTGGTTTCTGGCCACCAAAGGATTTCACTTGTCACCCGGCGTTTGTGGACGTGTACACTCTCGAGGAGAATGGGAATAGACTCGGCGAGTTTTCTTTTTTTTATCGTCTAATGTTTTTTGTCAATTAATCGTATTTTTATATATCAAATTTACATTACTTCGACTTTATATTTGGGCTTGAAAAGACAAAATAATTTAATGAAAAACGCCTTCGATAATAATACAATTATCATTATAATAATTCAATAATAATAATAATAACGAGCATAACTATTATTATTAATATATTATTAATGTTTACGTATAAAAAATATTATTATATATATCTCGACACCATATTAATATTATTATAATTATATAAACATTGAAATATAAAAAATAAAAATAAATATGATTAAACTTTAGAAATTCTTAAAAAAATACATAAAAAGTATTAAATAAAATTCAAACAAATAAAAAATATGCAGTATTTCTCCGGCACTTCGTTTTTATAGTAAACAATTGAAATTTGGCAGTTTTTGTTTATTGTTGCTGGAGTTCGATTGAGAAGAAAAAAAAATGATCAGCCAAAAATCCATACGGGTAGAATTAGAAATCAACTCGAAAGAAAGACTTTCAGGGAGAATATTCGAAAGGGGGAGGGAAAAAATCGGCAAACAAATATGATACGCGACGACTTATTTTTTTTTTTGTTTGTTCCGCAGTCGCGGAATGGAGGAACGGTAGAATAAGCAGTACTCAAGTGTATACGAAACAAAGAATGGGAAGTGATGAGAATAAAAGGACGACCCGCAGTCGGGTTTGTTAAATCCTGAGGGCCCAATATAACGCAGTCTCGTCTAAAAATAGAAACTTCATTTTTCCACGTAACACGCAATAATGCGCCTCGTACTACGAGGGCCTGCATATATTTTCATCGTGCAATTGCAATTTTGGGTTTCCTTCATTTTTCTTCCCCATTCATCTCGCTCGATGTGCGGTATACACATATAAGTGTCTATTTACTCGTATGCATATTTTTTAGACTTTTTTTGGTGCATATTGGCCCGTCCCTTAAATAGATACAATTTTGAAAATTTTTCTAATTTTGTAAACTTTGAGACGTTACCCCTTAATTTGGGGCAAAGCACTGAAAATCACTAAATTATTAAGTAATTACTGGTTAAATGTCAAGTTTTTTTAAATATTACATTTTTGCTTCTGTAGTAAAAAAAAGTATGAACATATTACTCAAATTTTGAGTAATAAATGAATTTTCGTTGTAAATTTCGTTTGGGAAGATTCTAGGCATTTTTAGAATTTTGGGGTGGAAGGAATAAAGTTATGACGTACGTGTAAAAAAATATCGACTTCGAAATTTTGATAAAAAAATGTAAAAAGATTTCGAAGAAAAATGTTTGTTGACAATTTTGTTTATTTTCAACCAATATTTCGAGTATATTAAGTTCCATAAAATTGTCAACGAGAGTATTCAATTTTGGTTAAATAGTGAAATAAATTAAATTTTTAGTAAAAATTGAAATTGAAATAAATTGAATTTCTCGTAAAAATTGAAAATGAAATAAATTGAATCTATAGTAAAAATTGAACTTGAAATAAATTGATTTTTTTAAATTTAATACACAGACACTATAGAATAAAAAAAAAATTAATTACGATCCAACCTTGATTAATTAAAAATACTTCATTTCATTAACTTTAAAGGTGTTAATCAAGACGACACTTTAATTTAACAAGATAAAAAAAACCCTCCATTTAATTAATCAAATTTAAATTATTTTATTTCTTCGAGGATTTCTTTTTTGAAGCTACGATTACAAAAATTATATTTAAGGGGGATGCATCGTTCGGAATTAGCCGGAATCGGTAATTTAATAGAATCGGTAAATTAGTAGAATCGCATAAATCGAGAATAATTTTCCTAAAATGTGCGTATAAATTCCGTCACCGTTTTGACGTTGATTTAATGAAAAATAAGTTTAAGGGGGATGGTTCGGCCGCAATTAGCGCGTGCACACCCCCAGTTTCGTAAATGCAACACACCTACGCCTTGCATCTCGGTTATGGTTCAACGTCGTCAGATTGAACCGTGTGGGTTCGTGTCACACACGCACACACGCACGTGCGCAAAGAAACGAACGCCTGCGCGGGGGGTTAAAACCTCCCTATATAAGGGTGGCAAATTCACCCCGAAGCGCTACTCACATTCGGAAACCCAAGGTCTCCAAACAGTATTCGAATTTACGCAAACTCAAGACATTTTTTCGTTCGTGAATAATATATTCAAAAAAGAGGGGGGGGGGAAACGAAAAAAAGAAATTCGAAAAACGGAAAGAAAAATAATTGAGTAGGGGGAACATGGGGTTCTCGAGAGTTCATCTCGTAAGTCTGCTGTGGGCTGTCGTCGTTCACGAGAATTGTCTTCGCACGGTAAGTTTCCTCTCTCAGTAAAAATTTTTTTTTTAATTGAACATTTTTTTTTCAATTTTTTTTTTCAAATTTTCTAAACCAGCACATTTCCACTTTGTCGTTAAGGACTTAATTCGTAAATGAGGGGAATCATATATATATTTTTTTAATGAGGAATTGAGATTTTTTTTTTGGGAAATTTTGATAATTTTTTTTTACGTATTATTTCAGTATTTCGAAAATTCGAAATTTTGGGACGAGATTCGGAGATTATGGAAATCGTTGGGTTAAAGAATCGTTGAGGGCTCGAAGATTGCGTTGGTAGAACGTAGCGACATTTTTTGTTTCTTTTTGTTTTTTTTTTTTAATTCGTCATTTTTCGTTACTTAATAACATTTACATTCGATAATGCCTTAATTAATATTCAATAATATCTGGAATTATATTTTGCACTTTTGATGGAAATAGACATATTTTAGAAAATTTTGGAAAATTTTAGAATAATTTTGAAGGATTTTCATGGCTCGAATCTGCTGGAGGAAATTTCGAAAATTAAAGAAAGGAAAATATCATTTTTCCCTCGAAAATAAATATTCATGTCAGGTCTATGAATTTTTCTCTGAATTTTCATAATTCTCGACTGATTTTTCAGTTATTTACTTGAAAATACAATTTCATTTGGTTTTTATAGAATAAAAAAGAAAAAATATTATTACCTTCTTTGTCGTACATAAATAACAATAATAATAAAAAAATTGAAAAAATCGCAAAATATAGGAAACAAAATCGTATAGTAATAATTAATTGATTGTTTATTCGATGATTAATTATTCATATAAGTTCAATACTGTATTCGAGCAGTAATATCAATTATTATATTTTATTAAAAAACAATATAAAAATAAATAAAATATATTATATAAAATAAGAATAAAAATTATTACAATAATTTTCGAGGGCAAATAATTTTCGTGTCCAACGTTGGAAAATGTATGACGCGAAGGATTAAAAAAAAAACGATTCGAAAAAAGAAAAATTGGTATTAACGGAAATTCGTATATCGCGTGATGAATGCGTGATAAACTGATAATTGAAATGCGCGATGGTCCATGATTGACGCTTTTCAGGAATTTCAATGAACTCGTCAAGATCGCCCGACAGCGCGATACTTTTTTCCGATACTTTTACACGGGGTAGCAGAAATCGGCCATAATTCATGAATATTCATATATTCGTTTATATATATATACATATGCATACGTACGTGTCCATTGACAGATGTAAATGAATGATGAGCTCTTCGTCCGCAAAATTCCAAATATTGGATCAAAATCCGTTTTTTTTTTAATATTCAACGAAGCGTGGCAAGGTTTCGAAGACATTGATAGTAAATTGATAGCCGGGTATAAAATCGACATGGACTTTAACTATTGAATCAGCTTCATGATAATACAATTTTTTCGAACGAGACGAAAAAAATTAATAAACTGAAATTTTATTGAATTAAATCGATTTAATTGAAACTTCCATTTGAAACATTAATGAAATTCAATTATTTTTTTTGGTCACGTTGATTTAACTGTTGAGTAATTTTTAATTAAGAATCAATTAATTTTCGAGTAATCGTTGAATCAGTGGATTAATTGAAATTATTTAAATTCAATCGAAATAATTAATTGAACTGAATTCTATTGAATTAATGACGATTATTGATAGGGATTTTTTGAAAAATTTATCCTGCTCGTAATTAAAAGCTTTTTTGAGATTCCCATTTTTTTTTAGTATAGAAAATTTCCATAAACCTCGACCAACGAATCTCTTTGGGTTTGTTTAGCGTTTGTTCTTTTTTTATTAGATAAATCGAAAAATCGATAAGATCGAGTAATCGTAAGATTACTGACGATTAAATAAAATAAATAAAAATTGTTTGGGTTTGTTTTGTATAAATTTGTTTAATAAAAAAACGATAAGATAGAGTAATCGTACACTTAGTGACGATTAAATAAAATTAATAAAAATTGTTTGGGTTTGTTTGGGTTATTAAAGGGGCAATTAAAAATGTGATAACATTGATAACGTTTTCTTTGGGGGAGGGGGGGGGGCAGAAAGTGATTTGTCCTGGGATTAAACGACGAGTAAACGTCACGGTTGCACGATCCCTTTGACGATTCCTCGAATCCTCGAAGACTGGATCACTGCGCCATTTGAAGCGTAGATCTCTATTCTGGGAGTGAGTAATCCGGATTGTTCAATCGTGCGTCCTCGTTCATGAACCGGAAGCCACGACTGTCTCATGAGCCTGTCAATTATAGGGGATTATGCTTGTTCGAGGTACACTCACATGACGATAGTTTGGATCTCAGGTAAAGTGATGGAAAGGTTTCGATGATAAATTAATTTTGATTATTATTATTATTATTATTTGTGCAATTATTAGAATTTTCGTAATTGTCATTCAAATGTAATTATTGCAATTATTGTAATTGTAATTCGAGTATGATTATTGCAATTACTGCAATTGTGCAATATAATTATGGCAGTTATTTTAAGTATAATTGCAATTTTAATTATTGTCATTGTAATTTTCACAATAATTAATTAAAATTACAATTAATATTCATTATACTTACGAAGTTATAATCGTTCAATTTGTAATG
The DNA here is from genome assembly GCA_030522765.1 of Ophioninae sp. B BG-2022a. NCBI lineage: Eukaryota > Metazoa > Arthropoda > Insecta > Hymenoptera > Ichneumonidae > Ophioninae sp. B BG-2022a. Next base: position 21,142 of record JAPYZJ010000371.1, read on the forward strand.
ATGATTCAATTTGTTTACTAATATTAATAATTAGTTAGTAAAAGTATAATTGAAGTACAAAGAGGAAAATTTTTATTGTAAATTGATCGAGGTACAGGAGTATTTAAAGTGACCTTTATTCGAAGCTATATTTTATTGGAATGAAACCCCTGGGCTCTGCCACTTTCTTGATAAGGTTGATTCTTTTTTAGACTCTTCAACAAAAGCCGCGAATGAATAAGATCCTCCCATCAATGGCTCACGATATAAACTGGATGAGTGATTGTTTTTTTGTTGGCTTGTTCTGTAAGTGGCAACAAACGTTGGATCGTTTCGTTTCGAAGCTAGCCTGTTGAACCTCGTTCAATTCAATGATTTTAATAATAGGATTGAAGGAATTAAGCTCCTTCAAAGCAGCTTTCACGAATCAGAAACAAACTTTTTGTAAATTGGATTTAAACGTTTTTCGAATTTTCCTAAGTCTTCTTCCATACTTTTAGTATTTCTGTATGTCTCTGGGCGAATCGTCCAGTTTCCCTGAGCCCTCTTGCACTTTTTATTAGTTTCCCTGTGCCCTCTTGCATTTTTTTTAACAATTATCTGTGCCCGTTTAAAAACGTTTACAAATTTCTCTGTTCACTTTTACTGTTTTTAACTAGTTTCCCTATGCCCTCTTGAAAACTTTTAGAGTTCCCCTGTGATCTTTTGCAATCTATTAACAATTCCCTGTACCCTCTTGCAAATTTCGTCCAAATTTGTCTGCACACTCTTGCAGTTTTCCACCAGTTTCCCTGTGCCCTCTTGCAAACTTTTACAAATTTCTCTGTGCCCTCTTGCAAATTTTTATAATTTTCTCTGTGCTCTCTTGCGAACTTTGTCCACCTTCCTTGTGCCCTCTTGCGAACTTTCACCACTTTCTCCGTGCCCTCTTAGAATTTTTTACCAATTCCCGCATCACCGGTACTTAACTTCCTCGATAACGTCTCTCAGGTGCCGAAACCTGTCAAGCGTGTGAAAAAAGTACTCGTGAAAGAACACGCTGGACGCGATTGAAGAAAAGAAGAAATTAATAAAAAAAAAACACACACACCCTAATAACTCACCGAACGAATCGCAATACGCCACGTGACTGAGGAATTCAAAAAATCCAATCTCCTCGCGAGAGAATTCTTGGAGTGAAATAAATTTCCTCGGTAATATCAATCGCCCGTTACTACCAGCGTTTAAAGCTCCACGCTCACCTACCTGTTGCAAAATCTTTATCGCGCGTGCGATAAAGCTCAAACGTATATTAAAAGAAAAAAAAAACAAATTTTAAAAAGGTAAAAAAAACAAAAGGGGAACGCGTCCCCAACGTTCAGTTTGACACTTATTGCGCGAGCGAGGAATTTAATTAATTTCTCGAGGAAAAGGAAAAATCATTTCTGAGTGTAAAGAGCTCGTGTCCAAGGTCTCGACCTCTTTGTCCATTATTACCCTCAAAGCAGAATTCTATGCCAGTCGGTTTCCATTAATATACAAAAGATTTTATCGGAATTTCATAACAATCGGTTCAGTAGTTTGGAAAATTGATTTGCTTTCGAAAAATGTAAAAAAATAAAAACAAAAAAGAAGAATTGAAAAAATATTAAAAAACAGGAAATAAAAACAAAAGATCTAAAAATAAAAAAAAATTGAAAAATATAAAAATTAAAAAAAAACAACCAAATTAAAAAAAACAAAGAAACGAAAAATAATTTTTTCAAAATTTCGCGCATGAATGAAATAGGTATTAAACGGGAGTTAATCTTGGAATAATAACCTTGGCCACGCCACTTTTAATTGGGCCAATAAAGACCATTTTCTTATTGTTCTCTTCATTATTTGCGTTGGTGATTATTATAGAAGGATTATTATTTGGACGGTTTGGTAAGTTGACAGAAGTTGTGAACGTTTTGTGGGCTCTCTGTCTTTCTCGAGAGAGATTGGCTGGTACCAACCGCGAGGAGCCATCAAAAGAGCCATCTCGGCTCTTCACTGATGACAATCCCCTCAAAGTACACGAAGTTTCGTTAAGGAGGAATAGGGGGGGGGGAGAGGTAGGTTGGTGGTGGTTGTTGATGCTTGAGTCCACAAAAGAGTTTCTTTTCACGTGCCACAAATATTGTACAAGATATTGCAAAATGTGTCCTTCGTGAGGGATCCAAACGACTCGCTGGCTGGGCGATGAAGGATCTCCTCGAAAGAATCTCTCTCCTTCGTCCTCGTTATCAATCTTCAATGAAAAGGATTATAAGAACGTTTGCAAAGAGTGGGCAGTCGATTTCTTCGAAGATGTAATACCTTGTGGTGACTGGGGACTATGATGAATCGATATTAATATTGAACGTTATAAAATTATGATTTTTTCTGATCGACAAAAAAAAAATTATTACTTTTTTTAATCGACAAAAGAACTATGATTTTTTTATCGGAAAAATAAATCATCATTTTCTTTATCGACAAAAACATTATGATTTTTTTAATCGAAAAAATAAATTATAATTTTTTTTATCGATAACAAAATTATGATTTTTTAAATAAAAAATCGACGTATCGATCGATTATAGATTTTCTACCGTTATATTTGGGATACTAATTATTTTATTTAAGTATTGATTTAAATAACATTATTCATATTTATTTTTTTAAATATGAAATTTAATTTGAATTTTTTTTAAATATTTTCATTTCATATAAATTTTCATCTTCAAGAGTAGCAATTTCTCGATCTTGATTCGCGACGACGATCATCTTCAATGACGTCGTCGTGTTTCCTTGCCCTCGTCACTTTTATCGAAGTACCGTTTTATCCTGCGATCAGTAATTTCCCCTTTTCGAGCAATACGATGTCGTTCGATACGACAGCGTTCCATTTGCAACCTTACGTGGATTCCGTCGAGGGTGAACCGATTTCTTTCTGTCCTTTCTCTCTCTCTCTCTTTCTCTCTCTCTCCGCATGAAATTTATTTCGTTTATTTAATTTTTGTTTATTTTCGATTTTAGTCTTTTTGTTTTTTATTTTTTATTTTTATATATTTTTTTATTTTATATCCTCTTTTTTCTCTTTTCTATGTGTTACTTTTTAAATGTTTATTTTTTTGTATTAGCTCGCCTGATTTTGTTTATATATTATTATTATTTTTTTTCTTCTCGTCATGTAATTTGATTATTCGCCTGAAAGGTTTCTTCTAGGGCTTATTAAACTGTATCAATCAATCTCTCTCTCTCTCTCTTTCTCTCCCTCTTGGCTTCGACTCGTATGACAGAGGATATGGGTTTCCCTTGGAATTGAGTCAATGTCGGTTCGTTCAGTCACAGACCCTTCCATAAATTTTCCTCTTTCCGACCCAACAAATTCCACAGATTGGAACTCTTGGGAATCGGTAATTCAATATTTCTCGAGTTTCTCAACGATCGAAATCCTCGATTTTTCTTACGTGAAGGAGCCCCTTATATAGCTTGGAAAATATTGACCAAGCGAGTACGAAACCTCACTTAATTTTTTTTCATTTTTTTTTTTATTTCGTATATCAAGACACATACTTGAATGCTTTTTGGAATATTTTTACCTCCGGTTCTCATTTTTCAAATGCTAAAAAAATATCGTAGAAAAATACAAAATTTGCTAGGCATTTGAAAATGTTCTTTTTCAGAAATTTTTAAAAAATTTTCTTTTTCTTTTTTCATGTTTTTTCAAACGCCAAAAAAATATTGTATGCAAATTCAAAATTTGTTAGACATTTGAAAATGTTCTTTTTTAGGCATTAACTTCAATTCATTTTTTAAAATGCTTATTTTTTCATTTTTTCAAAGGCCTCAAAAAATTCGTATTTTTGTTGACATTTAAAAATTTTCGAAAAGTTTTAATTATCATGAATTTATTGCTATCGATAATTGATTTTTTCTTTATTTCGTACAAAAATATAAATTATTTTTATTTAGTTTAAAAGCATAGATTATTTTTATTTAGTACAAAAAATATAAATTGTTTTTATTTCGTATAAAAATATGGCTTTTTTTTCGATACTTGGAAATTTTCGGTTTCAAATTTGTTCGAATTTCCTCAGTTTTTTTTTTCGTCCCTCCGATCGGAACTCCATTTTTGTGGTAGCTTCGATATCTTTTTTCCTGCACCGATTGGATAAACGGCACTGAAGTGGAAACTCCGATAGCCGGATGTAAGGACTCCCGTAAACGTCACGGGTTGGATCCACGTTGAAACAGCGAAATAAAGTATCGAACCCGAGAGATGTATTACGAGTTTGGTGCACTCGTCGGATGATCGTATTGGAAGCATGGACCGGTTATACATTCTCGCGTTAGTGGTTTCGAACCAGCACTGTCGCGTATCTTTCGACGCTTGGAAAAATGCTCGCGAAATGCTTTTCGGAATACCTTGGTAATTGAAAAATATCCGAACTTCGATAATTGAAAAAGATTCCTTGTTAATTCAAGTTAAAATTACTTTAATAATAATTAGCTCAATAATTGAAATTAAATGGACCTTGTTAATGAAAATAATGGTAACCCAAACAATCGAAAAAATTCTGTAAAGAATTGAAAAAGACTCGAAAATATTGAGGCCATGATCAAGGAGAGTCTGATAAGATTGACACTTCGATATAAATCTTCAATTGATGAAATTCAATGAACCTCAATTAATAAGATAATTTTTATTAATTAATTTTCTTAAATGAAGATGAGAATCTTGGTAATTGAATGATAAATTGCTTTGAATTGAAAAACCAATTGCTTTCAATTAAAAAAATAAAATTAATTAATCAATTCAGAAATTTAATTTAATTTTTCGTATATTTGAATCAATATTATTAAATGACGATAAGAATATCGTTAATTGAATAATGGATTGCTTTGAATTAAAAAATTAAATTAATTAATCTATTCAGAAATTCACTTTTATTTTTCTTATACTTCTAACAATAACAAATAAAAATAAATAAATAATAAAAATCAAATAAGAAAAAAGGGTAAAATGTGATTTGCCGGTTGAACAGTTGTTACATATTGCATCCACATATCCCACGTTGCGAATCCTCGATAAATGGGGAAAAGTTTCGCTGCTAATGGATTTGGTCTGGTTTCCCTCGGTGACCTTTTCAAATCCAAAATCCGCGGACTCTCCAAAATTGCCGAGAACGTATATAAATTCCGGCGTATTTCCGGCGAAGCGAAATCCTCTCCGAGCTGCTAAATCCCCACTTGGTCGAGCGTGGCTTTTGATGCTGCGAACTCTCCGGCACTTTGGCGCACGTGTGTTTTCCTCGTGAATTTCTCGAAAATTATTATCCCCGGTAACGTCACTGGTGGAGCTCGACTCCGTAAGAACGGAATTTGCGCATAATCTTGCGGCTCTTTCGTCCGAGAAATTTCAGGATAAGAGCATGCTTTCATTTTGTTAACGTTATCCGCAGGAGAATGCGTGCGTAACTATTGCCGACGAAATTTTCATATCGCGACAAAAATAATGGAAGTTACTTAAAAAACTAAATAAATAATCGAAAAAATTGAAATAATTGAAATAATTGACATTGGCGTTGATGAACGTTGGAGAGGGTTGTTGAAAGAGTAATTGAAATAATTGAATCGGTATTGACGAATATTGGGCAGAATTCTCGTGTGCATAATTGAAATAATTGAATTCGTGTTTATATATATTGGACAGGATTGTAGCATAAATAATTGAAATAATTGGACATTGAAATAATTGAGAATTGAAATAATTGAAAATTGAAATAATTGAGAATTGAAATAATTGAAAATCGGAATAATTGAGAATTGAAATAATTGAAAATTGAAATAATTGAAAATTGGAATAATTGAGAATTGAAATAGTTGAAAATTGAAATAATTGAAAATTGAAATAATTGAGAATTGAAATAATTGAAAATTGTAATAATTGAGAATTGAAATAATTGAGAATTGAATATAATAATAACAATGAGAAACACACTGATAACAAAGCAATTATTTGTATACTTGAAATAATCATGCAATTCATGCATGATTAATAATACAATAATTGAATTATTATCATTATTATTATTTTTGGATCTCCAATAACTAAAAGAACAAAATCGGGACCAAAAATTATTACATAACAATTGTAACGCATCGATAACTTTTAGGAGCGTACACTGAACAGTTTTGAGTCATGTTCTTTCGAAACGTAATGTCCGAATGTCTTCAGGCCCTGATGAGTACGCGATCGAAAGACGGAAATGAAGATCGAGAGAGAGAGTGAGGGAGAGATCTTTAAAGCGCTTTTGCAATACCAATATTGCGTTTGAACTTGACTATATTGGGAAAACGAGGATAGACGTATTTCTATACCGCACAGCTCTGGGAAACTCAAGTATTAACTTCGCAACGACTTCATACGTATGCGAGGGGTGCAGTTTCAAAGTTTCCAAATCCTTGAACTGCGAAATTAGAAAATAGAAAATTGAAACTAGGTATTCGAAATATGTAGTAAATAATAATCTTATTTTATTATTTCAACTTCCTTTTTTATTCTCTAATGTTATTTTAATGCTTTAACCTCATTTTAATGTTATTACAATATTTCAATATTATTTAAATAATCTTTCTTACGAATTCGTATGATTTTTTTCTAAAAAAATCGTATAACTTTTTTTTATTTGATTTTTTCAATGAACGAAACGAAAAACCGATGGACTACTCCTGAAAAGTGAAAAAAAATTGCACAAAAAATGGAACTAAAAAAAATTGGACAAAAATCAGAATTGATAAAAAATTGGACAAAAATCTGAACTGAAAAAATTGAACCAAAATCGAAACTGAAAAAAATCGGACAAAAATTGAAAAATAAAAGCTTTTCGTCGAATTTTCCTTTCCAATAATTGTCCAATTTTTTTTCATTCAATTTTTTGAATAGTCTAAACAAAAAACTATTTTTTCGAAACAATACGAGAAAAGTGATCATTCAACTTCGTTTGATTTTTTCCGAAACAAAATTGGTCGTTGGAACGAGTTCTCGCATTTATAAACGAATTGGAATTGACGTCTAGGAAAAAAGTATGCGAGCACTGTCTCGTCGCGTGTCTCGTTGAATACCAGAAATCGCTGGGTTCGAGATTAGCTGATGGACAGAGGTATTCTTGGAGTCCTATATTGCTGGTTGGCACGTCTTCCAAGAGAAATACAGAAAGTACGAGGTGGAAAGGTCGAGAAGGGAATGGTCGGGGGAGGGGGGGGGGTGAAAAGAGGGATGAAAAGAATCGAAGAGAACGGAGAAAAGCTAGGAATGTCTAGTGTGTCTTTTACCGGAAACATTATCGACGAGGAAGAACGTAGCTCGTTTCATTCTGGTGGACTGATGTGTCTTTTGGTGAAGTTAATTTATTTTTACGTATAGGTGTGACTGTTAAAGTACACGATAACATTACAAAAGAAAGCGGAGTAAAAATAGACTTTTCGAAATCATCAATGGAAGTTTGCTTCGTTAAGACGCAGCTCAAGCATCTCAGCCTGGCTCGGTCGGTAACGTGATCGGTATTGCAGATACCCAAGGGTTTTCGAAACAGCTCTTCAGAATTTCACCAAATTTCAGAATGGCAAAATGAAAAATGAATCTTTTGAATAATTGCAAATCCTTTTCGAAACCGTTTTATCCAAATTTATGATAATTTGCGGTTACTGTTTAATTAAGTTACATAAAGTACTAAAAATTCATTTAATCAAGCACTTTTCAAAAGTTAACTTGCTAATAAATAGTTAAATATTGAATTTCAATTAAATATTTCAATTATTTTTCCTTTCATTTTTATCAATGCCCTTTGACCTCCACAAACCTGGCCGGTAGCGTAAATCGATTAACCCTAAATGTGTATCGGTCGCTTCGACGGGTTGGCTGAACGTTGATAGGCCCGTTAAACGGGTTTTATCGCGTATACACGCACATTAATTATCGATGGCGGTAACGAAAAGCAGATCGAACACTTTCACGCCCATTGAATATTTAATGACTTGATGACTTAATGAATATTTGACACGACCTCCGTTATTGAGTTGCACGAATTAAATGCAAGTTTCTGATCAACTGGCATTGAGTGTATCGCAAACTCGAATTTGTTTTTACTTGAAATTTCTCGAAAGTATAATTATTTAATTATAATAATATATTAAATTATAATTGATTATTGGTTCATTATTAATTCATAAATAATTTGATGTATTTTATAATTATTTCCCACATGAATATAATATTGTTTTCTGTAACGAGCAACCTTTTTCCATTAAGAAACTTTATTGAAAAAAAATTCCCATAATTTTGACCTACGCTATATTTTTTTGAAAAAAAAAAAAAAAATCGTTTTTTCGCGAGTTGCTCAATATTTTATGAAAAAATATCTTAAAAATAAGAACAATGAAAAAACAACTATTTTCCCTTGAAAAGTATATTTTAAAGATAAACCATGAATTTTTGCAGATGTTTTTCATGAATAATTGTAGGTGTGGTAGCGCGAAGACAAAAACGAGCCAGGTTCACGTGATTAAGGTGCTTCAAATGCCATGACGGGTTGATGGTTTATGGAAATATCATTGCCAATTCAAAAAACGGTATTTCCAAAAAAATATTCAGGACTGCTGCAAAAATAAACGAAAAAAAGTCTGCAACACGTTTGACGATATTTCGTTTGTTTTCGACGATAAATTCGTTCTTTGTTTTTCTCTATCGAGCGAACTCACGCGAAGTGCTCATTGGTGCCCGCATCGTCGTTATCACGTTTGAATTTGTCGATTTCTTCAATAATGGCCATCTGCTGGTCGTTGAATTTATATACGATTTCTCGATTGTAAAATTGACGTAACGGTATCGTCATTATGATGAAAGAGGCGAGAGATACGTTTCGTTTTTTCATCGAAGATCATTCATTTGATAAAACTCGAACGGCCAAAATCCTTAATTACAGCAAATCGATCACAACCCCATTTATTATATCATTCCTATTTATCATCTCTTCTCAATCGCAAAACCCTCTTTTTTGCTGTATTAAAAAAAGTTCAAAATAGCAAAATAAAACAATGTTTTTATTCGGAAAAATTCTTCATAGGGAACGATCACCAAGTAACAATAACAATATTAATAATAATTTGAAATATAAAATTGGAAATCTTAATTTCAAATCTAAATCTGAAATATAAATTTAGATTTCGATTTTAAATCTAAAACATAAATTTCGATTTAGATTTTTAATTTAAAATATAAATTTAGATTTAGATTTGAGAGAGATTTGGATTTAAATTTAGAGATTGAGTTTTTTTTATTTAGATTTTAGAGATTTAGATTTAGATTTTTATAGAGATTTTAGATTTTTTGTTAAGATTTTAGATTCCGATTTTAGAACCTAGAACTAAAATCTAAAATCTAAAATCTAGTATAAATAAAAAATCTTATTTAAATATAAAACACTAATAATTCGAAATCTAAGTCTAAAATCTAAAATCTAAATCTAAAATCTAGTATAAATTAAAAATCTTATTTAAATATAAAACACTAATAATTCGAAAACTAAGTCTAAAATCTGAAATCTAAATCTAAAATCTACTCTAAATGTAAAATACACCAAATCTCAAATACAAATAATCGATAATTCAAACAAAACAGAAAAACAATAATTATAACAAAAAAAAAAAAACAATAAAAAAAAAACGAACTTGTAAAATATCGTTGTAGTGTACACACGCGAATTGTCAAACGTGGTGCGGATGCATGCGCGGACAAAAGGGAGGACATGCATCCATGCCCACAATTAGCAGTGAGCGTCATCGCCATCTGGGGCTTGCATCACAATTTTCGCGTCCCCCAGACTCGCCGGTCTATGCCGGTGCACTCGCTGTACATTTTGCCGAAGAGTCGCGGATGGTGGTGGTGCTCGGGGGCGGGCTATTTTACCAACGAATCATTGTCACTGGCATTGCAAAGCGAGCGTTTCTCATGCCTTTCCCACGTGCATAAATATCTCTGGTCCGTGCACATGTGGACGCGGGGATGCAGCGAGCCTTTTACAGCCGTGTACCCGATACCGGTGCCACATCGCCGTGATATCACTGCCCGCCCGATAACGCGTTTCATACTCGCACGACGTTATGAAATTTCCGGGAAAACTTTCTCCCCGATGATGTAAGAAAATTCTACGTTCCTCGTTATTATTATTATTATTGTTTGGGTTTGTTTATTATTAATATTGTTTATTATTAAAGCAACAATAATAAAAATAACGGTTACAGTAAAACCATTGTAAAGATAAAATAATAATAATGATAACGATGGTAAAAATAAAATGTTAATAATAGTAATAACAGTCGAAATGAAATAATAATAATAATAGGAGGGATAGACAGAAAATGATAACGTGGATACTGGTAAAAAATGATAATGTGGTGATAATATGTAATTATTAAAAAAGGAAAAAATTATAAATTATCATTATTATCATTGTACGATCTAATTGTATCTCATTATAAATAGTAATTTTTTTTAGAAGATAATATTAATATTACTGTTATATGGTAATATATAGTGATATATATATATATATATATATATATATATATATATATAATATTATATTGTACGTGAAATAATTATACATAATTATATAATATAGTAATAAAAATCATAATAATAGGCCAAAAATCATCAAATTTTTAAGTAATTAACTATTACCATTATTATTACTTTTCTAATGTTGTTATAATTATTATATATTACTGTCGAATAGTAATAATAATATTATATTGTATATGAAATAATTGTATATAATTATATAACAAGATTTATTATATAATGATAATGTTATATTATATATGAAATAATTGTTTATAAATATATAACATGATTCATTATATAATAATTATATATTTATTAATTATTATTATTACATATTACACATCCATAAAAATAATTATTATACCGTCCCTCTAATTTTCTCATGAACTCAAAGTTTAAATTGAATTTGGGTTGGCGTTTCTGCGATAACGATTATTTGATTTTGCAACACCTGCTCGGCTCCTGGGCATTTTGCGCAACGGGTTGACATATGTTTCAAACCAAGCGTAAGATACGTCGGCCCGATATGATTTTTGATAAAAGTGCTCATCTGGCGTTGTAGCCTCGCGACGACAATGTACTTTGCGGAATCATTATTCTTAGCTGACGTTTTTCGTGCCCGGTTTAATTAATCGCTCGTTATTATATCTCGTTTAAATGCATCGCCCGCACGTTTTTCGAGATACCTGGGTCACCGTGACACGAATGCTTCATCTCGAGGACAATTATTTTTCTTTGCAAATATTACTGGATTAATTTTCATCGTCGGGAGAAAAGTTTGTCCAAAACGGTCAAATCGATGATTTACGAGACTCGATGGTGTCCAACATGTTTAGCCTGCAAAATAGTTAACGATGATTATTTATAATTATTATGAACTATTTATTATTATTAATAATTATTATATCATAATTATTAATCATCATGACATAATAATGATTAATATAAATATAAAGATAATTGAAAAAATATAATGATTAAAAATTGAATAAGTGAATTTTTCTCTTTCAATAATATCAGGATAACAACAACAATTTTCTTTATTTGAATTTTGTTTGGGTCAAGAAATTTGTTTTTAAATTCCATTTCAGGTTTTTTTGTTCCGGTTTGTTTGGGTCAAGGAATATTCTTATCTACTCGATCTTTTTTTGTTTGAGTTTGTTTGGGTCAAGAGTTATTCCTATTCACTCGATCTTCCTTTGTTTGGGTTTGTTTGGGTCAAGAAATATTTCAATCTACTTCATATATTTTTGTTTGGGTTTGTTTGGGTCAAGAAATATTTCCATCTACTTCATATATTTTTGTTTGGGTTTGTTTGGGTCAAGAAATATTTCAATCAACTTCATATATTTTTGTTTGGGTTTGTTTGGGTCAAGAAATATTTCAATCGACTTCATATATTTTTGTTTGGGTTTGTTTGGGTCAAGAAATATTCCTCTCCACTTGACCTTTTATTTAAATCGATAAATATACGAAACGAAACGTTTCTGTCTGAAAATTCAGGTAAACTGTCAAGAGGAGGACACCAGTCGTTGTCTGCCCCGGAAGACGTTCTTCGCCCTGTTGCGCGTACCGGAAGTCGCCCCGAATCTCGCCGCGTATTCGCGCACCGCGCGAATAATTCAAGACGGAAAAGATCGCGCGGATTACGGGAATCCGAGGGGTCCAGTGAGCAACGACGAGGGGGACGACGACGCGCAGATATGTTTACCACCGGGTGTTTATTTCGAGTTGTTCAATAATCCGGCGATCCGTGGCCATTTGACGTCGATCGGCCGAATTCAGCGAGTCTACGAGGAGCCTCTCGATCGTCTCGACGACCTCATCCCCGAGGATCTCCTCGAGTCGGAAAAGAGAAGCCTCGCGACCCTTGCCAAAAACGGCGACTTGCCGATCTCAATTCGGGATCGAAGCCAAACCAATCCTCAAAACAGGGACGGAGCTCCACCTGCCAGGTAATCGATCATTAGTGAATTGTTCTTAAATAAAAAAAAAAAAACAAAAAAACAATTGTCCAAACTCTTATTTGGACATATTTTTAGTATTTTGTAAAATTATATATTTGTATTATTAAATACATTTTTTAAATTCAATTACATATAATCATCGTCTAATAATCCTATTTTTTTAATTAACTGACATTTTTTTAATTAGTTTTCATTTTTATTATAGTTATTTTTTGTTTATTTGAATCATCGATAAAATAAGTAAGAATGATTAATAAAAAAAAGAATTATTATCAGAAACAATAACTATAGTGAATATATATTAATAAATAAATAAGATTATTGTGATTTGCTTAATAATAAAAATAATATACATAATCGAATTATGTATATTATTTTATTATCTATAAACTAATTATGTTTATTAGATATATAACAATATATATTACATTTATTAATAATTCTTTTTTTTATGAAATTTTTTTTATTAATTATTTCTATTATTATTATTATTATTTCGTATCGTTATAAGATACTTTGTTTGGGTTTGTTTGGGTTTATTATTATAACAGACGTTGTTTTTGTTGTTGAAAAATGTTATGACAAATATGATTATTGAAAACGGCTGAAACGCACGACAGATTCGACTCGCTGAGCAGCGAGTCCCTGGACGGTTTGATGAAGATACTAGCCGACGGGGGTGTCGAGGATCGGCACAATTTGCCGGAAATAGCCGCCGAGTATACGTTGCCGAACGGTGAGCTGGATCTCGAGGCGTTGGCGCGCGATTATCCACCAGCCGGTAAGAGAAACGTTGCCGCGTTGGCGCGAGATTTCGCTTTGCCGTCACAGAATTCGGGTAGCAACGGCGGCAAGAGAAACGTCGGCGCGTTGGCGCGAGATTGGGCGCTGCCGAGCGGTAAAAGAAACGTGGGTACGTTGGCGCGCGATCGGATGTTGCCGCCAACTGGAAAACGGTACGACGGGCCGTTGGAGGAGGGATACTTTTTGCCGGCTTTCTACTTGAGCGGTAAACGAAATATCGGATCGGTAATGGGTAGCCGATTCCGTTATGGAAAGCGATACATCGGCGCTCTGGCAAGATCGGCCGATTGGCCGATCGGTGATTTTTATGAAAAGAGAAACGTCGCGGCCTTAGCAAGAAACGGTGATTTATACGGTAAACGAAACGTTGGTACTCTGGCGAGAGATTGGAGCTTGCCGAATCAAAATCGTCATGGCCGATCGTTAACGGCCACGGAAATGAACGCCGAAATACTCGATCGACAACTCCAGAGACTCGGCAAACACGAAGACAATGAGAGACTACCGACAACCGAAAAACCCCAGCGAAACTTTCATGGCCGATCAATCAAAAATGGAAATGACCAAAATCAAGGAAAACGCACCAAAAGACAAATCGATTATACCGATGAATACCCTCTACCCGTTATGCAGAATTCTGAGGTTACCGATTACGAGGACTTGATCGAACGACTCACCGGTCAATATCCCAATACGGAAAAACGATTCATGGGTGAGTTTTTCTTATTTGGAGTTGATTTGGACTTGCCGATTATGGGAATGAGAATTGACGATCGTACGAGTCGGAGTTTAACGGGATTCTATTTTTTCGGGGATTATTATTTATGGATGTTTAACGGCAGGCTGATATGACTGTTTTTTTTTATGAATTTTAAAGTGAGTGTTAAAATTCGTAAAAATTCACTTTAAATTGAGTTTTAAACTGAGTGTTAAAATTCGCAAACACTCTCTTTAAATTGAGTTTTAAAGTAAGTGTTGAAATTCGTAAACACTAATTTTAAATTGAGTTTTTTAATTCGTTAACGCTCACTTTAGATTGAGTTTTAAAGTGAGTGTTAAAATTCGCAAACACTCACTTTAAATTGAGTTTTTTAATTCGTAAACGCTCACTTTAGATTGAGTTTTAAACTGAGTGTTGAAATTCGTAAATACTCACTTTAAATTGAGTTTTAAAGTGAGTGTTAACATTCGTAAACACTCACTTCAAATTGAGTTTTAAAGTGAGTGCTAACATTCGTAAACACTCACTTTAAATTGAATTTTAAAGTGAGTTTAAAAATTCGTAAACACTCACTTTGAATTGAGTTTTTTAATTCGTAAACACTCACTTTAAATTGAGTTTTTTAATTCGTAAACGCTCACTTTAGATTGAGTTTTAAAGTGAGTGTTAAAATTCGCAAATACTCACTTAAAATTGAGTTTTAAAGTTAGTGTAAAAATTCGTAAACACTCACTTTAAATTGAGTTTTAAACTGAGTGTTAAAATTCGTAAACACTCACATTAAATTGAATTTTGAAGTGAGTTAAAACACTTTAAAACTTACTTTAAACCGTTCAAAGTGAGACAACAAAACGGTAACCATATTTTGGACGAAAATTCGAACAAATAAACCCAAAACGGATGGTAAATCTGGAAGTTTGATCCAATCGGCTGTAATCGGCATTCAATTTTCGACTCGGCCTGACAAAAAATTGACCGACCAACCGCGATCAGGAAAGTGTAAAAAAGTCAAAGATGGATTCGGAGTAATTTGAATCCGAATGTTCATTTTTGAATGACGAAACGGAGATTTTTGGATATTGATGAAAGAGGCCCAATGAAATATCGTAAAGAGGGCGTAAATTGGGATTTCGGGAGCAGGTGACGTCACGGAGTTGCAGGATCGTGGGGTGGAGACGTCCGGGGGAATCGACCTGTACCAACCAAGTAAGAGACATATCGGGACATTGGCACGCCTTGGATGGCTACCGACCATCAAGGCTGCACGATTTTCGCGCTCCCCGCGATATCTGGTCAACAGGTCAGATTAGGAGCAGGTCTCCCAGTCCGTGTGTAGTCATTTTTCGCTCTAACGTCCCTCGCGACACTTTTACCGTTTGGCTGTCAATGTTTCATTGTCCGTGTAGAAGTTATCAGCTCTGACGATTGCAAACGTTTCCAAATGGAAAAAACGAGTATTTGGAAGAGGCTCGTCCGTATCACTGAAGTTTTTATCATTTTTCGATAAGGTGTCATTCTTCAATTGTTTCTCGATGTTTTCATATTGTTTATAGTTTTCGGTGTTATAGAGGGCTGCCTAATAGGTAGATCTTCGTTAATCTCGATGTTAGATAGATCATCCTACAAACTTCACTTTCCGGATCGATTCACGAAGAATCAAGGTCCGGTCATCTTTTTTCTGTGTTTTAGATAAATGTTTATTAGTGTCTCTGTTTGTTCACATTCACGAAAACACGCGTACACAGAACACGTCGTGCGCTAATTATTGGTAATTGATAACATCCCCGGTGATAGTGATGCTACTGAGTTTCCAAAAGTTTTCGATTCCCGTTCGTATTATTAGTTGAGCTCGTTTTGAGAGCTTTTTAGTGATTAAGATCGTGATGATAAATCCTGTAATTGATAACTAAATTCATTTTTTTTTAGTTTTTATAGTACATTATCAGCGAAGGAAGCCTAATGATTTTTTGGAAATTATTTTGATTATCGTAATGAAAGAAAAAAGGGATTAAAAAATTAAACTGACGGAAAGCTGGAGATTCTTGTATCGACCGTCGGTAAAGAAGGTCTCTTAGCAAAGCTATCTAAGCGTTGAAACAAACAAACCCAAACAGACCCAAAACATTGACGTACTGACAGCCGTCCCATCGCTGATCATCGACGATCATAAGCATTTTTCTTCTCGGGGTCGGCAACTTACCGATGGAGTGGCGGTAAGTTACCAGCCGAGGTGACCGTCGGTAAGTTACCAATCGAGGTTACTGTCGGTAAGTTACCGACCGAGGAAACAGACGGTAAGTTACTGACTGATGAGAACATAGATATATTACCGACGAAGCAGAATGTCGGTAAGTTACCGATGGATGTGACTGTCGGCAATGCCGATTTATCGGCAGAGTTACCGTCCCTTTTCACGCTAGACGATCAAACAGGAACTCAGAGGCCAGCTGGATCGTGGAATCGCTGATTCCTGCAGTACCAACCGAGAAAAGTACTTTTCCCGAAATCCATGTACCTACTGAACATTCACATTGTCCTTCTGTGTCCAACTTTTACTGTTCATTTTCATCGTATTTTTCCATTTGCGACATCATGCAGCAGCAGACAGTATATTGTAGCAATTCCTTATCGATTTGGACGAAAAAAATGATAACTTTTTTAAATTTATTTAACGCTTCCTTTTTTTTGTGTTATCACTATCAAGAGCCAATAGCAGATGCATGGTGTCCCAAATTGATAGGTACCAATGTCCTTTTGCATCGTGACATCGAAATGACACGATCATTCAAGTGCCTTTGATGTTAATGACACGTTGATGACCAACAAGCTCAGTGCCGGATTAGGCACAGAGCAAGAGTACAAATGTACAAATTTGCCTTTAATTTCCATTATTGTCGCCATTGCGAAATGTAGCCTTCCTTCATTTTGTTTATTTTTGTAAATAACAAAATGTATTCAAGAAAAATAATTATATTCAAGAAAAATCGTTTTTTGATAAATGTAAATTGAAAAAAGAATATGGCTGTGCTCAAGAATAGCCATTACAATTTAATAAAATGAATAATTTGGAAAATGAACATTTTGAAATGGAAAATTTGGAAAATAAACTTTTCGAAATGAAAAATTTGGAAAATAAACTTTTTGAAATGAAAAATCGTGACAAAATATTGAAATGAAAAACATGGAAAAATATTGAAATGGAAAGTATAGAAAAATGTTGAAATGAAAAACATGGAAAAATATTGAAATGGAAAGTATAGAAAAATGTTGAAATGAAAAATATAGAAAAATCTTGAAATGGGAAATTTCGAAAAATATTGAAATTAAAATTACGGAAAAATGTTGAAATAAAAAATTTCGAAAAAAATGTTTTATTTAATTGATATTTAAAATGAAACCAAGGGCTAGAAGGAGGTTACTAAAAGGCTTTGGGTGGCTCAATCCGGCACTGAAAAAGACACAATGGCTGTTGTATCGCGTCGAAAAAGCACCATCATCGGTTGATCCGTTTATCTGTACCGGAAACGAAGCGCACTTTCCATGTTGAATGATGATCGTATGAAGGGTTTAATGAAGTTGCGAAGAGGATCGAGTTGAAGGACGTTAATTGACGTTTTTCAGGGAGGATCCCGCAGATGGGACCACGGCCGACCACTCCGCCGACTCGTCGTCTTGGACGCTAAGAAACCAACGAAAACTGGCGACCCGATATCAGCAGTCGATGCAGAGAGATTGTCGTCATGGCTTCAGGACGAATTTACCCTTATCCGCGATCGGCAATGTATTCGGCCAAAAGTTTTAACTCTTCCGACCTCATCTTAAATCTTTGTCTTTTATACGCATGTATATCCAACCTAGAACCCAAACAGCCCTTAATTTAGGTCGTACTTTTGTCCGTTACTTCGTATTCCGCTTGTCGATTAAAATGAAAAAAAAAAACATTATCAAACCAACTGTAAATATAACTGATAGAAATCCAATCAAACGCCCCAAGCCCTTTGCCCTTTTGGCCCTTCGAGTGTATTCCAAACCCAAACAAAACCCAAATGAACCCAAACAAAACTGGAATCTTTGGAAACTGCTTTTTACAAAATATAATTCATAGAAATCAAACCCAAACTTCTATTGTCCCTTTTGGCCCTTCGAGAGTTCGAACCCAAACGGACCTAAACACATCTGGAATCTTTAATTGGAAATCCTTTGAAATCTACTTTTTACAAAATATAACTCGTAGCAATCAAAACCAAACTTCTATTGTCCCTTTTGGCCCTTCGAGTATCCGAAGCCAAACGGACCCAAACAAAACTGGAATCTTTAATTGGAAATCCTTTGAAAGCTACTTTTTACAAAATACAAATCATAGAAATCAAAGCCAAAAACCTATTGTCCCTTTTGGACTTCGAGTCTCCCAACCCAAACGGACCCAAACAAAACTGGAATCTTTGATTGGAAATCCTTAGTAAACCTATTTTTTCCAAAATCACGATCATCAGAAGATTACGATTACGAAAAATTACGATCAGAAAAAAATATTTCCAAGATTACGATCATAAAAAAATACAGGTTTTAAATATTGTTACCCTTTTTCCCACTTTAACCCTCCGTTCCCTCATTTCCACCTTGAGGGTGAATCGGTCCATCGAAGGGTGCAAAAAAGGGAGAAAAATCCTGAGTTGGCTCAGAAAGAGAGAGAGAGAGAGAGACAGAAAAAGAGATGGCTCACTTTTATTATAAAAATCCACCATAATCTCTTTCCTTCCACTTTTAATCGACCCTTGGTCCCTCCCAGACTGCACTTCTTATCTAACCCAAAAAAACCGAATCAAACCCAAACAAACTCAAAGGTCAGCAATTATTTCAAAAGCTTTTCGTAAAATCTTCGATGTGCCCTTCGACCAGAAACCGTGCAAAAGATGTAGCGAAAAAAAAATCGAAAACAATAACAATACGTTAGTCCTAAGATAGGGGTAGGTTAGTCCAGCTGATAACAACAAAAACGTTGATAAAACTTAGTTTAAATTCGAGAATATATAATCAGGGAAATATTTTTCCCCAGATTGGTAATTGGATCGCAGAATTTTTGAGAACCTCTTAATCGACGTGATATCAGCTATTTTTGAAAACCCCATGCTTCTGAATATCTCGTAAAAAAAAAAACAAACAAAAAAAAATTATAATCTAAAGTATAGTTGTAATAATTTTTTTCGCATTTTTCTGGTTGTCTCGATTTATTGTCGATGTAAGTTTCGTAGTGCAGAAATCAATATACATATATATATATATATATACATATATATTTGTAACATTACGCGAGGAAGAAGTTGACAAGCGAATCGAAGTGGCTCGCTTCGTTCGATAAGTTTGATATTAGTAGCGATAATTTGTTAATCGTTTATCAATCGTTTCGTGCATTTTCCGAGCATCGAACGATCTGAGCTGAGAGAGTAGAGGGGGGAGAAGACTATCATTGCTGTGAACGACATATAATAACTGGGAATACAAATTTTTTCTTCATCCATATACGTGTATAATATGTGTTTGACTATAGACAATAATATGGATAATCCAATTGACAATAAAGAAAGGATAATAATATTGAGCTATAAAAAACGATGATGTCGACGATTTTTCATTATTCCTGATATCCTTGATACATTTTTCGTCCATTTTGAATTATCTGTATTTTTCTTGTTTTTCTCACGTTGACAATTTTTTTTCTTTTTTTTTTGGATTTATTGATCCATAAGTGTTTTGTCTTTTTGTAGGGTGATATTTTTGTTTGTTTGATAGAGTGTAGGGGTCTGTGACGAAATGTTTCGAATTAAAATGGCAAGGATTTAAAGGTGAACATTTTATTTTTTGTTGCTATGTATTTGTTTCTCTGTACCGATTTCTTGTGTTTGTCAAAAATTTTTTTTATTAAAAAGAACGAAGAATTGAAGCCGAATGAAAGATAAATCGGCGTTAGTTGATCGGCAAATCGATTTTTCGCCGATCGATTTTTTTTGCCGATTTTTTCGATCGGTATTTTTTTGCCGATTTTTTTGATCGGTATTTTTTGATCGATTTTTTTGATCGGTATTCTTTCGCCAGTTTTTTTGATCGGTATTTTTTGCCGATTTTTCTGACCGGTATTTTTTTCTTTAACTAAACATCCTTTAAATTAACGAGGTGAGGAATTTAAGAGGAATGAAAGAACAATCAAATCGGTAATTCCTATTCCAGCCGCTTATTTATTTTGCCGATTTTTTTGGTCACGAAATTGCCGATCGACAAAAAAAGAAGAAATTTTTTACCAGTTTCGTTTGTTCATTAAGGGGGAGGAATTTTAATACATTTAGAGAAGACCGAGGATTGAATTGACTAGATTGATGACCGGATTCAATATGAGGCCGAGCATACCGTCGAGGAGATTTCCGAGCAATCCTCCATTTCCGGTACAGGCGTAAGAGTTTCCGGTACCGGGTCCGAGAAGATTATCGAGCGTATCGGTGATTTGATCGATCAGTGACGAAAGGGCACCACGATTTTCCGGAGTATCTTGATCACTCGTGTTCGATCCGCCGAGCAAAGTTCTCAAGAGATTGCGAAGAGAGGTGAGCAAGTTGGTAAGATCGATGAGATTTCCACTGCCGACTAAACCGGCCAATTTTATTTGTCCTACGTTCGCCAAAATGTTGTCGAGGAGATTTCCAACTTGGAACAAAAGACCGGACAATCCTGTCGGCGATCCTGATCCGCAATCCGTACCGGTCGAATTGTCGGCCCGACGCATCCGCATACTCGGCACTGCCGCCGCTGAAGCCTGACCAACACCGATTTATTCAATTTCAATTTATATGTTCAAATAATTTTTTTTTTCTTTCACTATTATTGAAATAAATTGATTTAATCAATTAATATTACAAAATACTTATTGTATTATTATTAATTGTATTTTATTTTATTTATTATTAATTTGATTATTTTATTAATTATTCAATAATATTGCTTAAATTTTAATGATAATTGATAACATTTTATTGATGATAATATTAATATTATTCCAAAATGAAGCTCAATAATCATTCTTATTGAAATAATTATAATATTGATATATGATTATTAATATAATAATAATAATAATATTGCGTAATTATAATTGAAATATTCGTTATTAATTTTTATTTCATTTTTTACGTATTTATTATATGCAAAGTTTTCATAAATTTGTATTTATAATTTATGATTTATAATTAAGATTCGATTATTAATTTAATTTTTTAAAATGTACTCTGTTTATTAATTCAAATAATACGCCTGTAAATTTTTATTCAATTTTTAAAAGATTTCTTTTACTCAAAGTTTTTTTCAATTTGTATGTTTAAAATATTATTCAATTTAATTAAAAATCGCAATTTGCTTATTTATTAAAATAATACGGTTATAAATTTAATTTGTTCATGAATTTGTTTGAAATAAAAAAATCAGCAATTGCAGTTTGTACACTGACAAATAAAAAAGTTAAATAATTGAATAATTATTTACAAAATTGACTGTCATTAAATAATTCAACGATGATAGTTTTTCGTGGTTTAAAATTATACTCACAGCGATGCAGAGGACAATAAAGAGTGTTTGCGAATTCATTTCGTTGGATTGCGAAGTCGAGACCGCGTGTGCGAATTTTCAACGAATGTGCAGTCTTTTATATAACCCGTGGAACTTGTGCAACTGGATAATAGTATCGGAAATAAAAACACGGATATTCGTAGTTTTGACGTAACGGATAAAGCCCACCGATGAATAATTTATAGGCTCTATATCACTGATAAGGGTAAACAGAAATAGATAAATAGATGTTAAACGATGTATCAGTAATTTATCTTTCGGTGTATCACTTCTGTGTGGTAAAAAAAATGCAAATTGTTCGAGAAATAACCTTTCGTCTCGAATTTCTATCGCGAAAGTGCGTCACTTCGTGATATTTTTATCGTTTACAAATTTCCCGGAGTCAGACACCAATTTGTCATTTACAAGTTTCCTTGTCGCAATTTTCTCGAAATCGAATTTTTTATCAAAATTTAAGAGCACTTTCCAAAGTAATTTTATGTTTTTGTTGTTTTATGTTTACTGTTTATTATTCATTTATCAGAATTTTTTATAAAAAACAATACGCATTTTTTTTATTATCAAAATTTCTGATAAATAAATAATACTTATTTATTAAATTATTTATTAATAATATTTATTAAAATTTGAATAATATTATTTAATAAATAATAATACAATTAATGATTGATGAAATGATAAAATGAATAATAAATTAAAAAAAACACAATTAATAATAGCACAAAAAGTATTTTGTTTATTACAAAAATTTCTGATAAATAAATAATAATAAATATTAAACAATAAATAATAAATTAATAAACATCGATTTTGCCTAAATATGGAACAAATCAGGGTTTCATCTGGTCTCGGTGATCAATAGGTTTCATAATGCGAGTGAGTCAGAAAAACTCGCTGTCATATCTTGCTCGTTTGAGATCTCGTTTCAAGGTTTATTCATGGACACGTGGCTTATCAACGTTTATCCGGAAGTGTTTTGAAGTTGAAATCATCGTAGGAGGATTTTGCAAAGCGACTCGTTCCCATGAGAGGATGAAAACTAACCAACGGAATTCGATGATGAGGAACGGACCGTATAATTTCCAAGATCAGTTGATTCGCGAACGATTGGGTTCGAATCTTTGCCCGAGAGGAGAATGGAATCAAAAAAGGAAGAATAACCAAGACAAATTGACAAATTGACAATTTGACAGATTGACAATTTTACGAATTGACAATTTGACAAGTTGACAATTTGACAAGTTGACAATTTGACAAATTGACAATTTTACAAATTGACAATTTTGCAAATTGACAATTTTACAAATTGACAATTTTACAAATTGACAATTTTACAAATTGACAATTTTACAAATTGACAATTTTACAAATTGACAATTTTACAAATTGACAATTTTACAATTGACAATTTTACAAATTGATAATTTGACAATTTAACAATTGATGATGTCACAAGTGGACAATTTGGCAAATTGACAATTATGAAGATTGACAAGTTGACAATAAGGAAAATAGACAATTTGACAGCTGTACGAAAATGTCATGCGTTCCGAACGGAACTAATCCAAACAAGGTAACATTATCAGTTTTTTCTAACCCGTATATCGAAACAAAAAAATTTCTTCAAAAATATCCAATGTTTATTTTTCTATCAACTACAACAATTCTTCCACCTCCAAAAAAAAACAACATAAAAAACACTTTTCTTATTTCTAAACTTGACCAGATCAGGGGCAACTGGGTCCAATATCTGGTCATAGGAACTTTGGTTGTAACGTCACTCCACTCAGACGGAAAAACGACTGTCGAAAAGAATTTCCAAAAGGGTTTCCAGCGATCATTTTTCGTTAGTTTGGGTTTGTTTGACATTGTTTGGGTTTGTTGGTTTTTTTCCTTCCGACCAATACCGAATTCCGTTTTCCATTGTCGAATTCCATTTTCGAAGAGTTTTTTGAAAATCAGATGAGAATTTTGAGAATGGAGTTTACGAGGGTGATGATTGGTGTCAGTATAGGCGCTAAAAGACCAGTGGGAAGATTTCCGAGCAAACCACCCAGAAGACCACCGTTTCCATTGCAAGCCAAATTTTGTCCAGTTCCAGCACCAAGTAAGCCATCAACGGTTTTCACGAGTGTGCCGGTCAGGGACGACACGAGACCACGATTTTCCGGAGTATCTACATCCAGAGCGGTTCCCCCACTGCTCGTCAAACTTTGCAAAAGTGTTTGCACTTGCTGAAGCAGGCTTGAAAGATCGACCAGATTTCCTTTTCCGAACAACCCGAGCAATTTGATGCTCGCGATATTATCGAGAATCCCGATAACGAGATTGATCAATTGTCGCAAAAGATTTGATAACACGTCCGATGATCCCGATCCGCAAGTCACTGCCGGAATTTCTACTACCTGAACAGCCGGCACCGCTACTGCGGACGCCTGGAAAAAATTATTTTCGTTAAAGACCATTTTTCAAAATATAAACAAAAATTACGTTTCAATATATATATATGAATAGGTAATTAAACCCAAACAAGCCGAAAAAATGGTATTATTAATTTTTTTTATTAATAGATTTTTTAAGTATTTTTTTTTAGTAAAGAAATTTTTTCATGTTATCAAAAAAATTGCATATACATTTAATAATAAAAATCCTTAATAAAAGAAAATCTTTATATATATATGTATACGTATCATTTTTTTATTAAAGATTTATATTGAATTAATGTGATTTTTAAAATGTTTAAAAAAATATTTTATTTTTTATTTATATATATATGTTGATTGTTATTTTCATATATATTAATTTAAATAAAATTTAAACTAATAAAATTAATATGTATATATTTATTAATTTTATTATTGCTTGTTTCGATCGTATTCTTTCTACGAAATCCTCCACGTTCTATTTTTTACACACGAATGTTTATTACATTTTTTTTAACTTCATAATAATTAGAATAGATGGACATTATTTTTATCGATATACTCACAGCAATGCAGAGGACGAAGAAAACTATCTGGAGCGTCATTTCGTTGGATTGCGAACTCAAGAGCAAGTGTACAGAATTTACCGAATGCACAGACATTTATATAATTCGGGTGAGCTGTGCAGCCAGATTATTATTTTGTCAATAAAAAGGCTACTCGTACGTATCGACTCAGTGTCAGCCTTATGCTTTTCGATGAATAAATCAATATTGGGATCGATATCATCAGAGCGATTACAAAAAATAAACAATTTACGGTTAACGATGCACACTACGACTTATGGTTCCATTGTAGTACTTATATTCGTTCTGCCATCTGGTGACTTATCAAAAATGAAAACCCCGTGAAAACGAATTTCTCGTCTAGAATGACTATCGCTACTTCATCGATGTATCGATTAGTCTTCGATTCTTTGTATTTCTTTTTTTTTCAATTTTTCAAAAATGAAAATAATAAAGGAATTTCATTTTTCAATTTTCCAAAAATGAAAATAATAAAGGAATTTCATTTTTCAATTTTCCAAAAATGAAAATAATAAATGAATTTCATTTTTCAATTTTCCAAAAATGAAAATAATAAAGGAATTTCATTTTTCAATTTTCCAAAATTGACAATAAGAAAAATACAATCATTTTTCAATTTTACAAAAATGAAAATAATAAAAAAAGTTCGTTTTGATATAAATTTAAAAAATGAAAAAAGGGAATACCTGTTCAATGTTCTATTATTCAAAAATGAGAATAAAACGTGCTTTTTTTCACTTTCGAAATATGAAAAGAAAAAAAAATTAGAACAAAAACCTTAGATGTTCAAAAATTGAACGAAAAAAAATTCCATTTCTCAAGTAATAAAAAAAAATCATCTTTTTGTTTTTTTTGCGGAATTTTTTTTCTTTTATTTTTTATTTCGACCACTTTTCATCAATTCGAAAATTGGGCACTGTCATTTTTGTAGTAGGTCAAAGTTACAACGAAAAAAAGGAATAAAAATAATGTTTTGGAACCTAAACAAACCCAAACAATTCACGATAGAATTTCAGCTTTCAGGTTTTGGTAGGATAGTTCAGTACATATTCGATAAATGGCTTTTCTATCCAACTGACCATAATAATGAACTCTCAAGTGTCGATATGGATTATTACGTAAGCATCAGAAACTTGATATCGCAAAAGCTAATATCTGCATGAGGAAAAAAAATCTGCATCCCGATGTTGTTCCGTCTGTCGTCTCGAAAATATAAAAAAACGAAAAAAAAAAAAACATTGCTCTTTTGACTGATCTCGAAAAAATTGACGTCGTTCTTTATCCTTTTTAATTCGATCGATGTGTGTTTCGTTTGTTTGCACATTTCACAAATCGATAACCGTTATTATATTTTCCTGCTCGTAAAATTAGCATTCGGAAGTCGAGCGTTCCGCAAATATTTTGCGAAAAATATACCCACGTGGTTTATCGAAGCTTACCCGGAAGTATTTCGAAAATCATCGTGGCATGATTTTCCGAAGAGACTCGTTGCTATGGGAGGCTAAAAAATGATCAATGGAATTCGATGATGAGGAAGGGAGGGTAAGAAGAAATTTGAAAAAATAAAAAAATAAAAAATGACCACCAGATAAATTATTCCCAGAGAAAAATAAATTAATTTTTTATTCTCAGTCACGACTGTGAAAAATCATATATATATATATATATATATATATATATATATAGATATATATATATATATAAACAAATATTATGTGAAATATTTCACTTTTA
>JAPYZJ010000372.1:0-57391 GCA_030522765.1 Ophioninae sp. B BG-2022a
TATGACACTAAACGTCTAAATATAATAATTATTTCGAGGCTAAGCCCGCTGAACGGGCGCGCCTGATTGGCTGCCTTTCAAAATTAATAACAATTCAGGCGTTGATCCGGGAACCGTACATGCTTATATCAATCGACTCAGAATTTCACGCCCAACTCCCCATTCCACGGATGACATTCTTACGCGGGACACCCTGTACATAAATATATATTTAAAAAAGAGAAGCACTTGTTCAACATATTTGTCACGAAGCAAAAAAAAATGATATTTGCACAGGTGGTCCTCGGCTTACAAGATTTATCGAAAGCAGGCCGAGATTTACGGCGATTTGGGTGAAATAAGGCAGGAACTCCAGCGAGGCCTTGAGGTCGTGCGTTGCATCGGGAATCACGGTTTGCATCCGGCTATACTGGTCCATCTGGCTCGAATATTTCATCATAGAGTATGAATCAAATATTTTCCTTTTTTTCTCCCTACACTCTCACTGTTAATCTCTCTTGTGTAAGCGTGTATATATCTTCCTCGTTTTTTATTTTCTTTGCCGATACCTTCCCCTCGAAGGCCAAACTGCTCCGAGAAAAAGACAAGAATCACAGCGATCTGCCGTTCCTTGAGGCGAGATGCGAACTGTACTGGTCCGCGGTTGTTCCCCTTCTCGAAAGACTGCTCAACAATCAGGTGATACGTACGACCAGTACGAAAATGTTCGATTATCAGGGGTAAGTCTTATAATAAAAGGTTTCGTCCACGAGGATGAAAGAACGTTTTTTTTTTCATTAAAAAAAAAATTTTACATTTCTTGCCAACCCCACAAGGGTTGATTTTTTAAATTCGTCATTCCGACTTTATAGCCAATAGCTTCAGTAACAATTTCACTGGTTTCAACTTAAAGAACGACGAAATTTCTAACAAAATCGCCCCGCCGATTTCAGCCCCTTAAGGGTTGATTTTTTCAAAAACGATAACACATATCGTTCTTAATATTTAACTAAAAGTCTAAATACGAATTTTCATGGGCTCAACTTGCAAGTACCGGATTTTGATACCTCTATTTAATCCCTTCGAAAGATCATCGAAAAATCCTTTTGTAGCATTAACTCTCCAAATTTCACGTTTCAACGTTTACCTTTCCTTCAATGGAACAAATGAAATAATAGGTTTATTTAAAAAAAACGGGATCCTCTTAATTGCGCAGAAAGGAGATGAACAACGTCGAGTTGACGAACGCCCTCGAGGAGGGGAGATTATTGCTTGCCCAGAGATACATTCGCGACAAGCAACACGAGCAGGCTATCGAGGCTCTGCAAGCCCTCAAATGTCCGGAAGCTTCCTTCATGCAGGGAGAGGTACGTTTCTCTCGTTTCAATTTCCCCGTTGTTCCTTTCCAAAATACCTGACGGAAATTCAATTTTAGTTTTTATTATTATTATTACTATCTTTTTTTTGTAAAGATTTACAAGAGTCTGGCGGACGAATTGATGAGTACTTTGCCCAAGGAGAGTCTCACTTCGGCAATGAGATCTCAACACATAGTGATGCTCTCAAAAGCGCGCGGCTGTTATTATCTGACCCTCGATCGTCTCCGAAGTCCAGGAATGAATCCGAAGCATCCCCTTAACTCGGAACTCGGCACGCGGATCGCCGATATTGAGAACGATTTGAAGAGGATCGATCCGGATGAGTGGCAAGGTGGAATATTTCATTTGACAGATTTTCGAAAAAAATTCGTTATTTTTATTACTATTTTTTTAAATTTGATTTAATTTGTTTTTATTTGCTCTAATGATGTGTACTATTATTTATAATATAAATAGTATCAATTTATTGTGTTATTATTTTTTCTTAATAATTGTAATAATATAAATGCCAATTATTATTATTAATGTTATTTTTATTGCTATTTTTTATCATTCAATTTAAAAAAATGTTCATTATGATTATTTATTATTGATACTTTTTTTTTAACTTTAGCCAATAGGCACGAGTGCGACGTGATGTCAGAGGAGAGTTATTCGTCAGCGCACAGTGGCGATCATCAAGCTATACAGAACAGTTATACCGGTGTTATTGGCAGTACGATTCACATGCTCGGAACACCCCAAAAAACGTCGGCTCATCGTACGCCGAAGCAAGCGAGCACTCCGTGCCGTCTTCAGCATCACGACGTTCTCGAATTAACGAGGAAGAGCGCAGTGAGTAGAAAATGTTAATTAGGTCATTAAAGGCTCGTGACAATATTGCAGTTTTTATTTTATTTATTTTTTCAGCGCTTTTCGTATTGTAACCTGGCAAAATGTCATATTTGTTTAACGTATTGCTTCGGCGACAAATATTGGAATGTTCGTTGTAGAAAAACCATCGATCTAATCTTTAGAATGATTTTAACGAAATCCCTTTTCTTTTTCTCATAATCATAAAATCGTAATTGGAAGTTTCCTCCTAAAAGTTTGATTGTTAAAGAACCTAATTATTGGATGTTTGATCGTTAACGACGCGTGTCATTCATCAGCAACAGGAAGCACGTCCCAGTCCGGAACGTCTCGACGCCCAGATCCGTCAATTGATACACTCAAAGGATAACATGATACAAACGATACTGGAGCAAAACAAGATTCTCCTGGAGGCGAACAAGACCCTCGTGGAATCCAGCAAAACAATGAACGAAAAGATCGAGGAATTGCAGCGTCAATTTTCGAACTTTTTCAAAGAGTCCTCTCAGCAGTCCTCGACGAAGCGTAATCGGGCGCGATCAACGACGAGTCACAACAACATCGATGAGGATGTTTACGTGATCGGGGACGAGGACTACGGGGACATGAATTACAGCCAACAGCAGCAACAGCAGACAGCATCCCAGCAGCAGCAACAATTACCAAATTTGTTTTTGCAACAGCAGAGAAATCCTTATTCCTCGTTGGTTTATCCGCAGGCTGCAGCGGCCGCGGCCGCGGCGGCTTTGCAGGGTTACTATCCGCCTGCTATGCCAGCTTACAACGATCCTCACATGTCATCGTTGTACGGTGGTCCGCGAGTTTTTCAAATGCCCGCTTATTATCCGCGTCCTGGTCTCGATCCGAGTTTAACCGGTATGCCAAAAATGCCGGATAACGTTCAAGGTCTCTTCACCAATCGTATGATGAATCAACTGAGCGATATCATGCCTCAAGCAACAGTACCAATGCCGGCTCAGCAACAACAACAACAGCAGCAACAACCGCTGATACAACCACCAATGGCAACTACTCAACTCGCTATGCATCTTCAAAACTTCGACGCGACTCGCAACGATCCACCGGCCAAAGATACAAGCATCTCGCTGGCTCAACAGCCGAACAAGGATCATCCACCGAGCAGCAGACCTCCTCCGGTTAACGTCGTCATTACGACGTCCGACACTCTACCCACTGGTGCACCCGCGGTTCAACAACCCCTCAGTGTCACCATACCACCCCAGTATCGAGCCGCTACTTCCTCTTCCCTCGGTCAATCAATCGCAACGACCGGAAGTACCGCTGCTGCGCCAGTAGCACCCCACAGCTATCAAATCTCTATGCCTTCAGCCGCCATGATTCCAACGACTGTTAATCTACCCCCTCTCTCCACTACCATCACCAACACGATATCCGCGACTGTCGCCGAGCAGGAGAGGAATCAATGCAAAAATACGAGTTTGAGATCTAACTCGAGCTCCCACAATTACTCGGGCGAAGGTCCCGAAATCGAGCATGATCCACTACCCGATTTCGTACCCGTAATTCCTCTACCAGCCGAAGTTCAAGTCACCACTGGTGAGGAAAACGAGGAAGCGCTTTTCTGCGCCCGGGCGAAACTTTATCGATGGTGCGATCGCGAGTGGAAGGAACGTGGCGTCGGTAATGTTAAACTACTCAGAAACAACGAGGGCAAAGTAAGACTCGTAATGCGACGCGAACAAGTACTCAAAATATGCGCCAATCACATGCTCACCAAAGATATGGAACTCACCCGGATGATGAACAACGAAAAAGCCTGGATATGGGTCGCCAATGACTTTGCCGACGAGGAAGTCAAGCTCGAGAAATTGTGCATCAGGTTTAAATACGTCGAGGAGGCACAGGCGTTCAAGGAAAAGTTCGATATCGCGAAAGCTAGCTCGAACGTATCGCCGATCAAAAATCAAGAGACGAACGTCACCTCAACAAAGGTCGAATCGAAAAACGTCAAAAACGAACCTTCCAAGAGCGGCAATGTACTCGGTGGTTTCACCTTCACCTCCGAGCCCATAATACAAGAAACACCCACTTTGGAAACAAAGAAAACCGAAGAAACCGCGAAACCTAATCCATTCGCAGATTTCTCGTTCACGAAAGCTTGGTCCACCGTAACGAGCAACGAAAATACCGGTCAACCATCCGGCACTTTCTCGTTCCTCAAAAACGTCACGAACGAGCTGAAAACGACTTTCTTAGATCCGGTCGCACCGGCAACCGCAACGGTCGATCCTAAGAGCGCGACCGATGAGTTACGCGGAACGATAAAGGAGGACAGCGGTGAAGCGGTCTTTTACGAGAAACGCACCAACTTATCGCGAGGCAACCCCAACATGTCTGTTTGGAAGAATCGCGGCCTCGGCAACGTTCGTATCCTAGTTGACACGAAAAACGGAAAACCGCGTTTGCACGTGAAGCGAGACGAGAACGGAAAGATCTTTTGCAATTTCGGGTTCACCGAGAAAACGAAATTCTCCTTGCTCTCGGGAACTAGCAACGTCGTTACCTGGTGCATACCGGAAAGCGCGAAAACTGGAAAAACGGAAAATCTCGCTTGTGTCTTCGACAGCGCTGAAATGGCGACGCAATTTCAGGTTTTACTCGGTTCGATACAAAGACGAATGAAGAACGATCGAATAATCGCCGATTGTATGCGCCACGAGGGTAAAGTTCTTCGTTTGACCGAACCAACGAGAACGAAGGAGGAGAAATCACTATCGGAAATGTTCAAACCACCGAGCGGTTCTTGGGAATGTCCCTCGTGTTACACTCGCAACGATTCCAACGCGCGGAAGTGCGTAGCCTGCGAGGGACCAGCGCCATCAACCAACCCTCCAGCTACTTCAACCAGCAAACCTTCCATGAAGAACACCAACGATCCCTATCTCTGGAATCAGTTCAAACCCAAACCCGACTCGTGGGAATGCCCGAGTTGTTACATACGTAACAGCAAGGACAATAGTTATTGCGTGGCTTGCGACACCGCGCGGGATCCTTCGATGCCACCCAAACCAAAAACTTCGGGTTTCAATCTGAAGGAAACACCGCGAGAATCTACCGGCTTCAGTTTCGGTATGCCGAAAACGGATACGTCAACGAAAGAGGCAAATCAATCGCAGACGACGAGCCACGAATCCAATAAAACTCTAACGTTCGGTATCCCGCAAACGGTCACGAAAGAGGGTGCTGCTGGCGGTTTCGCTTTCAAAATGGCGAACCACGAAAACGACAAAACGTCAGATGCCAAACCGATATTCGGAACGAAAGTGACAACGTCGAACGCGAATTTCGTTTTCGGTGTACAGCAGAGACCCGTCACTCCTGAAGCCAATAGAACGACCTCTGACGTGACCTTCGGATCACCCGGCAAATCGTTCGACTTTCAATTCTCGGCGAAATCACCTGCCAAGTCACCAGGCGGCGGTCAAGGTGACGCGAGCGAGGACGAAGTCGCGGAGAGCGAAGACGTTTACTTTACTCCTGTTATACCTTTGCCGGACAAGGTCGAGGTGAAAACTGGCGAGGAGGATGAGGAAGTCGTTTACGCTCACAGAGCCAAGTTATTCCGTTACGATTCGAATACCAAAGAGTGGAAAGAACGCGGACTCGGTGATATAAAAATACTGCGCAATCCTGAAACGAGAAAATTGCGGTTCCTCATGCGACGAGATCAAACTCTCAAACTCTGCCTCAATCATCTACTTAATCGGGAACTCGAGATCAAACCCAAAGACGATAAAACTTGGATGTGGAACGCTGCCGATTACAGCGAAGGCGACATCGAGTATCTTCATTTAGCTTGTCGCTTCAAAAACTCCCAAATCGCTAATGAGTTCAAAAAACATATCGACGATGCTCTCGCTGAAGCGACTACACCGCCGACCGAAGATACCAAGAAAGAAACGAACGAGAAAACTACCCAAGATCCTAACGCACTTCAGGAAGTCCAAGTCGTTTACGAAGTCAAAGCGACCGCCGAAGAGAAACAAGCCGCTCTGAAACTCCAACTGCCTGAGAACTTTTACGCTTACAAACTCAAGGAGGATTGCCCGGGCTGTCGAGGATGCCGAGAACCGGAAATGCCTTTATTCCAGGTACGAAAATACCCGAATGATCATTTTCGTTGTCTTTAAATTCAAATATAAAACCATACATTTTTATATTTTGAGATTGCCTCCCTTTGTTTAAATAGTGTGATAATGACACTAGGTATTATTTAAATATGAATTCAATTGTATGATTGAAAAATAATATTGAACAATTTGAAGTTGATAACTTGTTAAAATAGTTTTGTAGTTGAATTATTTTGGAAGATCAATGGTCGAGAAAAATGAGTAATAGTTTTGAAAAATTGATAATTTTGGAAAAATGAATCATTTTGAAAATTAAATTATCTAATTTCCGGTCGTTGTTACTTTAGATTTGCAGCGTTTGTTGCGACAACGAAATGCATTTTTTAAAAACGGAAATAGAGAAAGTTAAGGACTTGCATGATCGTTTTTTTCGTCAAAGCTTTTCCGATATGTGGAAGCGATTCTACAAGAATCAAATTGTTCGTGGGAAATTTCATGAAACGAAATGCAAGAAATATTTGATTCGGACTTTGAACTCACAAAATGTTTCTTTTTTGTAACATTGTATCATTGATGAGCAGGGTGAGACGAAGAAGACTGAGTCTCATACGCCGATCGTGGTGACAATCGCGCCGCCGAAGTTGACAATGCCGACGAGCCTTGCGAAGAATACGGAGACAGCGAGTGCCACCGAAACAACGAGTACGCAGCCAAAAACGAGCGCCGGTTCAATATTCGGTCCGCCCAGCGAGGAAACGAATATATTTGGAAGCGGAAGTACCAAGCCTTTTACGTTCGGCCCTCCTTCGAGCGACAAGCCGAGCATTTTTTCTAGCACCGTTACGAATCAGCGGAAGTCAATTTTCGACGAGAATATGTTCGTTCCCGAAAACTTGAGCATTTGCAGTCCATCGAGTAAGCAAACGGGTGTAACAGAGGAGACACCGAGCAATCAGGAGCGTCAACCGTTCGGAAGAATACAGACCCACTTTGGAACTGCGTCGAGTACATCGACCGCCGGCCAATCATCGATATTCGGTTCCCCGGCGAGTACCGGAATTTCGATATTCGGTAGCAACGCGACAAGCGCTAAAGCAACGAGCGAACCAGCCAAAGAACCGGAAACTTCGCTTGGGACCGCGTCGAGTGCATCCACCGTGCAATCATCGATATTCGGTACGTCGGCAAGTCCAGCAATTTCCATATTCGGTGGAAACGCGACAAGCACCAAAACATCCAGTGAATCATCCAAAGAAACGGAAAGTAGTGCACCACCGCCTTTCGAAAATTTGCCTCTGCCGGCGTTCGGCGTTAGCGCGAAGAGTTCTACAACCACGCCGATTTTCGGATCAAGCGCAACGACGCACTTTGGCTCGACGAGTTTCGGGGGCGTCGCTAGCGCCACCGGAACCGGTTCGAACTCGATTTTCGGTGGTAAAAGCGCGACACACACGTTCGGCAGTTCCAACGCTTTGACGAATATGTTCGACAGCAGTGGGCCGAAACCAACGTTCGCACCACGCACTTCAACGATCGTCAGTTCCGAGGCCTCCAAGGAAAACGAGGAAACGAGCAAGAAAGAAACGAGCGAAGATAAGAACGACATCATGTTGTATTTACCGGTGACCAGCTCCGTAACCTTCTCCCAACTGGCGGCCCAAACACCAGCAACGACCTTCAAGAAAGATCCGAATTTCTCGTTCGCCGGTGCCGGGCAAACGGTCTTCGAAAGACCCGTAGCAAGTCCATCAGTAACAAAGAATTCATTTGGAGCCAAAAGCCCGAAAGCCACTAGTAAAACCGAGGACGGAGATAACGAAGATGCATCGGAAAATGACGATCCCAACGCCGAACACGATCCTCACTTCGAACCCATCGTTCCACTACCCGACGCGATCGAAGTTCGAACCGGCGAAGAAGACGAAGAAAAACTCTTCGGCGAACGCGCTAAACTCTACAGATACGAGGCTGAAACTAAAGAATGGAAGGAACGTGGAACCGGGGAAATGAAATTGTTGCATCACGCTGCTCAAGGCACTTATAGGCTACTTTTGCGTCGCGAACAAGTATACAAAGTCGTTTGCAATCTTTTGGTTACCACTGAATTGGAACTTAGACCGTTGCTCAGCTCCGATCGAGCCTGGATGTGGGCTGGCTATAATCACGCCGAGGAACCTTATGCCATCGAAGAACTCGCTGTAAAATTCAAAAATCCTCAACTCGCGATGAAGTTCAAAGAAGCCGTGGAGAAAGCCAAAGAAGACGTCAAGGAACGCCAGGCTAGCGGACAAGGTCAGTTTTCCTTTTTGTTTGTTATTACCGTCGTTTCATCTTTCAATGAAGATTCCCTATTTTAACGGTTTTTGACATCCACAGTCGTCACCATCACCGAAGTCGACGCCAATGAGTGTTACGGCGAAGAACAGGAAGAGGAGGAAGTCGACGACGAGGAAGAGGACGAAGACGAAGAGGATGATGAACATTCAATGATATTCGCCGGCGGTGCTGATCTACTCGTCCTTCAGGACAACGTTTGGAAACCTCTTGGTACTGGCGTTCTAAAGATTGTTTACGACTCAGAAATCTACGGGGCCAAGATAATCGTTGAAGCCGAAAATACAGGCGAAATTTTGAGTAACACCGTCATCAGCATGGAAACTACGATGGAGGTAAATTTTTGTCACTTCTTTAACGTCCACTTCTAATCGTACGTCCTTTATTTTTTATGAGGTTGAAAAAATAAGGTGACTTTTTATTTTTATCGAAAAATATTTATTCAGCCGTTTCTATTTTGTATCATTCAAAATAAAATCCCTACTCTTTAAAAATTACTGCTTTATAAAATCAAACCTCTTCAATGTGTTTAAATATTTTGAAACATATTTTAATTGTTCAATCATAAATTACTATAATTAATTATTCAACACAATGATTAAAATATAACTTCATATGTTAAAACATATTTTAACACTTAAAAAAGAGAATTTCGAAAAATTCTTTCTCAAATGGCTTCTTCGTCGTAATGTCAACATGCCCTTCAAACTTCGCGTTTCTACTTTTACCCGTTTTAATTATATTTGTTATCTTCATTATATTTTTAATGTTTATTATAATTTGAAACGTTAAAATTATACTATTATAATTTATTATGATTTGAGATAATTTTTTACGTTACACACTCACACCGGCGAAAATACAAAAGAGATTTTGTTTTTTTCTCTCGGCAGATAAATCAAGAAGCTTGTATATGGACTGCGATCGACGAGGTTCCAAATCCACCGGTGCGCCGGTCCCTCAAAGCGGTTTTCGCTATACCCGAGTTAGCTCAAGACATGTACATTAATTTCCAAGACGTGAGTATATAACCAATTTCCACCAAACTTCCCCATTCGCTCAGTCGATAAATACATAAATTCAAAGGGGGCGGTCTAACCAAGAATTTTCGTTTTGCTTTGCAGGGTCAGGAATACGCGAAACAAGCCGACATCAGCGAAGCTTCGTATTACGATCCGAGAATCGAATAGGCCCAATTATAAGATGCGAAAGAGACGGAGAAAAATTCGCGACGACGAGAAGTAACCGAAAGATTGCAAAACTCCCGAATACCGTTGAGTCTACCCATTGGATCTGGAAAAAATGATTTTGTTTTCTCTCTCTCTCTCTCTCTCTCTCTCTCTCTCTCTCTCTCTCTCTCTCTCTCTCTCTCTCTTTTATTTTGCCCCAACGACCCGAGTTTATCAACCTCAACGGTGATCATCGTCTTTAAAAAAAAAAACTGCGATAAACCCGAAGGTCACTCGCATCTTATCGATCGTCATTACGTTGCGGTTTTTTTCTTGCATACGTGCGATTCCGAATTATTGTGAACGGACTGATCTCGAATTTCGACCAAGGGAGGGGGGGGGGGAATCGTGAGTAAAACGAGGAGACTTTAGAAATTCAATATTTACGCAATGAAATAACAAAAACTAAAAAAGACACGTAAATTCGTCCAAGTGTTACCGCTCGCTTCGGAAACGCCTTTGACGTTTCGAAGCTTTTATATCTCGAGGTAATCGCTGATTCGAAAAAAAAAATTGAAGGTGATAAAACTAGAAAGAGGACAAAAATCGTTTACGATTTTTTACATTTGTTTCTTTTTCTCCTTTTCTTTCTTATTGATTGAGAAAACCCGCAAGCTCTCGGGCGTATTTTTCTGTTTTCTGCTTTTCTTTTTTTTTGGAAAGTAAATATTTATTAAGTAGACTTTAACGAGGAGAAACAATGAAACGAAAAATAAAAATGTGATTTCGAGAACCGATATGAATCCGACGATCTCTGATTATTTCGGTCGCACCAATGTTGTCAATCCTCACTGTACGTTCATCCTCGACACATGCATACACAATCTCTTTCGATTTGGAATATCACGATTTCAAATCCAGTGGATGGAGAAACTTATCAGCTCAACAATTTATCATTTGAGGCAGTGTTCTAATTTGAAACGGAAAAAAAAAGGATTTTTTTTTCATTTTTCGAAAGTCAATGTATTCAAGAATATTATCTCAAAATGATGCGGGCGTCGCTGATTAAGCGTAAGTTAATGTGTTTATACCTCTAACCGACCTTTTTTTACAGCGCTTGATGCTAAAATTTCCGAAAGTACTGAACCGATTGTTACGAAATTTTGACCGCGTATCCTGTAAATTTATTGAATTTCATAATTCTTGAACTGGAATTATGAAAAAAAAATTGTACTATTTTGGCAGAAAGCAGTGAAAAAACATGCAATATTTTTTCATCCTATTTTCGCCGCGATTTTGTTATTTTTGCATGAACATTAAAAATTCTAGTTCAGTAGGTTGCTAGAGATACATCGAACCGACAAATTTCAATTTTTTCTGTTTCAGATGACGCATTTTTGAAATTTCAACTGCAGCGGAGATCCAACAACTGATCGAGGCAAACAAACCCAAACGGTGTTTTTGTTTGTTAAAAATGCACATAAAATAAATAATAAAAATGTTTTTAACATATTTCAAGAGTGTATTTGTTAAAGCAAACAGACCCTGAAAGAATATCTCTTTATTTAAAATCTCATAAAAAATTCATAAACGAGCGCACAAAGTAAAATCCTGGCTTGAGAAAAAAACCGAAAAAAAAATTACGTAACGACGATCCACCTTTGAGAAAAACAAAGGACAATAATTGTCGCAATCGAATTTGAGTTTCATGATGCAACGTGTCAAAGTGTAAATTCCAAGTGCCGTATACTTGGATCCGTACGCCCTACCCCAAAAGCCTTAATTCCCACCACAAACGGACGTAGACACGAGGCGATGACGTAGCCACTGTGCCCTCGTGGACTTTGAGCCGCGTGCCGGTTGCCTTCGTATGAGTTCACGTACGTGTGAAACTTTTATTCACGATCGGCTCGTGAGCGAGTTGTGATTAACTTTCCTTGGAGCTGCCACAGAGTATCAACGCCAACATGTCGGTCGCTACTAAAGGTGATTACCGAGGAAACGATTTTTCATATATTTTCTTTGTTTTTGATTATTATTTTTTTACATGATTTTTGTTTAGGTTATTTGGATTGATTGGCAATTTTGAGAAAAGCAAAAAGTTCGACGAATTTTTAGCGATTTTTTTTTGTGCATTTACAAGATTGTTAGCTAATAGTTGTTCTCTTTTTTGGTTCTCTTTCATAGGTATTTTTATCGTCGCCGCGAAGCGAACGCCCTTCGGAAAAATGGGCGGTATGTTCGTAAACAAAAGCGCGACGGACCTCTCGGTGATCGCGTCGAACGCCGCGATCAAGGACGCCGGAATAGCACCCGAAAAAATAGATCACGTAGTCTTCGGTAATGTCATGAGCGTGAGTATTGAATATAAATAAAATCGACGATTGTTACATTGTAAATTGCGTTTTTTACATCTTTTTTCAATTTCTTTTCTCACAGCTATTACGTATTTCATTTTCTTTTAATTTATACCCTAGCTATTCACATTTCAGAATTTTCGTTTTGAAATAATATGCAAAACACTTAAGTTAAATATTTTAACGATTGTCCGATCTGCGCAGATTTATTGGATCGTCTGCATTCAGATGCGAAATTTTTCATCCAGTTGTTTCATGAAATTTAATATGAATTTTGCAAGTTTCATTTATTTCGAGAATTATGAAATAGTATACATTTGGATTCGGCGAATTTTTTTATGAAGTTTAACTCGAATTAGCAAAGATGAATTATTTTATATTTTATAAAGTAGTAAAAAATGTGGATTCAGTGATTTTTTGGTATAGTTACTCGAATTATGAAATATGATTTATTTCGTGAATTGTGAAGTAGTAAAGATGTAAAATCGACCAATCCATCAAATTTGAGTTTAAGTATTTGATAGTCCACTTAAAATCGGACTTAAGCCTGCGCTATATTTTGCTCCAAGGTGATCACATCCAAGGAGTATTATTTTTCAATTTCAATTGGTAATATAAGCCTCATCAGAATTGTCATTTTTCCAATTCCCATTTGCTTTTTTTATGGATCGAAGTTTTGTACGCCATTTGCAATGTATGAAAAGCGTTTCTCCAATTTCGTTTTCGACTATTTTACAGTTGACCTCACCTGATGGCATTTATTTGCCACGTCACGTGCTCCTCAAATGCGGGATACCATTGGAGAAGCCAGCTCTTGGTGTCAACAGGCTTTGCGGTACCGGATTCCAATCGGTCGTGAACGCAGCTCAGAGTATCGCGAACGGCGAATCCCGGATAGTGCTCGCCGGTGGTGTTGAAAATATGAGCCAAACCCCGTTCGTCGTGAGAAACATAAGATTCGGAACGACGCTCGGTCAAAAGTTCGAATTCGAGGATGCTCTCTGGGTCGGTTTGTCGGACACTTATTGTGGTCTCCCGATGGCAATGACGGCCGAAAAATTGGGCGCAAAATACGGCGTGACGAGGACAGAGGTCGACGAGTATGCACTTCGGAGCCAACAGCTTTGGAAAGCTGGTAAAATCCAATTTTCAACATTTTGTTTTCTTTGCTTTCTAACCTGAAAGGGAAAACGTTTTTTTTTCTTTGGGTTTCCAACCTGAAGAGCGAAGAAAGGTTTTTCTTTGTTTTTGCTTCGGAAGCAAAAACATGTTTTCTTCTTTTGCTTTTTGGAACACAAAAAAAGCTTTTAGTTTCCTTTTGTTGGCTTTCAAACCTCTAAAGCAAAGCAAAGCTTTCTTCTTTTGCTTTCCAACCTAAAAACAAGAAAACCGATTTCTTCTGCTTTCTCACTTGGAAGACAAAAACCTTTCGTGAAGAAATAACTAAACATTGGGATTTTGTGATTTTCAGCGAACGATGCTGGTCGTTTCAAAGCCGAAATGGCGCCGGTCGTTTTGAAAGTTAAGAAACAAGACGTCGAAGTTGTCGTTGACGAACATCCGCGACCACAGACCCAAATCGGCGATCTCAACAAACTGAGGTCGTTGTTCCAGAAGGACGGTCTAGTAACTGCTGGCACTGCATCCGTAAGTCCTAATTTCATTTCCAACAGTATTTAATTCCATTCGTTTGTATTTGAAAGAATTTTCGGTTTTTTCAAATTGCAAAGCTTATTCCGATTGTTTTTTTGGTTGTTCAGGGTGTGAGTGACGGAGCTGGCGCGGTTATCGTCGCCAGCGAGGAAGCCTGTAAAGCAGAGGGCCTCAAGCCTCTCGCTCGTCTCGTCGGTTACAGCGCGGTCGGTGTTGATCCGAGCATCATGGGAATCGGGCCAGCTCCAGCGATCCAGAATCTCTTGAAGATCACTGGAAAAAGCTTGAACGATATGGAAATGATTGAGGTGCTGCTTTTACTATTTGCCAAGCCTAGTGTTAACCTTATCTTTGAAGTTGCCGGATTCGATCTAAATCCAATATACGCGTTACGACTGATTTCTTTATTCTTCTAGATAAACGAAGCTTTCGGTGCTCAAACGATCGCTTGCGCCAAAGAACTTAAACTTGACATGTCGAAGCTGAACGTCAATGGCGGCGCCATTGCCCTCGGACATCCCCTCGGTGCTTCCGGTTCGAGGATCACCGCTCATCTCGTTCACGAACTCAAGTAAGTCTGGAAAACAAAAGAAGAAAACCTTTGCCTCTCTATGTGCTCTTTCTTTTTGGTTTCTTTCGTGTTTTTTTCTCATTTTCGTTTTTTCTTTTTTCCTCGTATCGCAGACGAAGAAACGCTGGGAAGTTTGCGATTGGGTCAGCTTGCATCGGCGGTGGTCAGGGTATAGCACTGATGCTCGAAGCAGTTTGAACAGAGTCGTGATCATCAGACGCACCAACATCGTCCTGTTTTCTTGCGGCGCCCGGCACTCGGCCTTTTCTCTTTATCATCGTTATCATTGTTATCCTTATTACTATCGTCGTTATTATCATATTCTTACAACGGTTATTTGTTTTTTTACCAACTATTACCGAACTCTCTGTGATGACGCAAACGCAACGATGTAAATAAAGCGTTTTATTCGCGCTTTTAAAAGTCGTTTCACGGTTTGCTACGAATGGACACTGCTCCCATTATTTTACGCATTTATTTATAAGAAAGCTTTTTAAGGTTAGCTAAACGTTTAAACTTGTCAGTCGTCGTTGGTCGTTGAACTCTGAAGAACGGTGAACAACGAATAAGACATTCGGAGGATCTGAAATATTCAATTGCTTTCGAACCAAACAAACTCAAACATTTTTTTATATACGATACGATGAAGTAAAAGTGCATATTCCGAGCTTCAATACACCTAGTTGTAAATCAGGAAATTTGACTTCTTTTTTATCAATTATCTATAACGTTTTTGCAGGTTATGTAACTACGTAAAAATGACGAGTCGCTTCACTTAAGAGTAGATTCGATATTAACTCACCGACGTGAAAGTTTCGAGGGAAAGAATCATAATTTTGCCAGCTGTGAGAACGAGAGGTCTTCGGGAGCGTATCATGAAGATTTTTAGTGTGCTTCTGTAACTCTTGTCAAACCTCCACCATTGACCGGAATAAGCCGCAAGGCAAACGCTCTCACTCTGCGTCACGGTTTATTATCTTTCATTTTATTATTTCTTTTATTTTCCGAAAACTATTTACCGTGCAGAATGTTTAATTTTGCCGCTTTCTCTTTCAGATGACACTCACGTGCAGAGCCAATTCATTGCCGTGCCAGCAATAAATGAATATTTGAAAGACCATGCCGCATAAATAGAGCACCGTGCCGAGGATTTCCGCCGGGACGAATTCGCTCATCCGAGACAGGTGAAACGCGGTCAAGCATATTATCGCGCAATTTACGAAACACTGAAACAGGATTGACGTACCGAATATCTCCTGTATTTCCTTTTTGAAGCTAAAAGAGAAAAGCAGAAAATCAGTTGGACGAGAAAAATTCCGGACAAGTGCGAGTCGGACTTGCCCACCTACGGTTACGTACGATTTGTAGGTACATATTATAAATAGTTTAAGAATCCAGTCTCGCAGTTTTTCCGAGTTTTTCAAATATTTAATTACAAATGTATAGTTTTGCGATTTTTCTCTATACTCATAGTATAAGACGTTATTACTTGCCAAATTTTATAGTTCTAGGTCCACGGAATATAACCTATAAATTTTGATTCCCTCGAGAGTTAAAAGATATATTTTTTTTTGCGGCTTAAATGACCGTTTCTTCTTTTTACGTTAACTTAGAAGTTTGATTTTTTCAGAGCTTCGAAGGACTGTTAACCTGAGTATACGGTTTTAATTTCAACTCGATATCTCTACGTGTTCTCGAAAGAAAGGTTCTTGACAAATAGACGGACGGATGGACAAAGTGATCCTACATAAGGGTTCTGTTTTCCCTTAAAATTCCCTAAAAACGTGGGTATTAGGGTGTCTCTTATTTTTCTCATAATCAATATTATTTAAAAACGTATAATTCTCACTAAATAATGGCTTTGTTGTGCTGTACGCAGGATTTCAATTTTGCGTGCGCTTTCTCGTTCCACTTGGCTTTTTCATCTTCCAGATCACCAGGTTTTGGGTTATCATCGTCATTACCGATCGTGCGTACGTTTCTCTTGAGTATCTCGAGTTGGCAGCAAGCAACGCACATGAAATTCGTTACGAGAGTATCAAGAGCAACGTTGTGACAGCAGAGTATCATTTCGCCCAATATCTGCTGTACGCAGGTCAACTCGAAGTTTGGGCTTTTGGTGACGTTGTAAGGATACCAACTTTCGACCGGTAGTCGTTTCTCGCCGTGTTTAACAATGTCGATCACCGATGCCAATGCCCAACAACATATCGATACACCGCCCAAACTCTGATACGTCGCGTGATGAAAAATCCCACGCCACGTGTAACTCGACATTACCCTCTCGTGGAAGACGTTGTAACGCGAGAATATCTCACCGTCCACTACTTCAACGAGGGATCTTATGCGATCGTGACGGACGAGAATTACCATCATCTTGTAAGCGTTTCCAGTATTGGTCATCAGTAAAAAAGAGCCGGCTATCATCCGCTCAACGTCGCCCCATACGGATATCATGAATGCCAATTGAACGAACAGATATACCGCTATAACCGTAACAATAAGAATTACAAATTGTAGCATCCCATTGCCGGTTTACACGATCGAAAGATATTCGATTTTTGGCCAGACACATCCGTATCAAAGATTTTTCTTTTTTCGAAATCTCGTTTTTTTTCGCTTTTGTTTCGAGACTTGGGAATGTTGTGTGATAAGATTATCTTATCTAAAGTCGAAAAACCAGAAGTGCTACGAACAAGTTTTTGTTTTCCGATGCCCTAAACTCACTCGTCTTTTTCAACGTTTACCTCGGATGTGCAATGAAAGCAAGATTCTAGTTTGAAAAAGGCAAAGTTAAAGAAAATTATTTTCTGGAACGGTTGGAATCCATTTTAGTGGTGCATCACCGATTAATCGTAAGTTAATGTTTTTTTTTTGTGATTTTTCCTTTACAAAATACTTTGAACGTGTTTGTCTCTATCTAGAATTATTTTGAAAAATTTGTTTTTATTACTTTTTTTTGGCAAAAAGCAGTGAAAAAACATGCAATATTTTTTCTTCCTTTTACGCCGCGATATCGTTATTTTTGCATGTAAATTAAAAATTCCAGTTCAGTCGGTTACTAGTGACACATCGAGCCTAAAAATCCAAATTTTTCTGTTTTAGATGGCCCATTGCTGGACATTCCAACAGCAGCGCAAATCCACCCACTAAAGGAGGCGTTGTATTCGAATAGTGCTTTTGTACATTAAAAGTGGGTGAAATAAATAATAAAAATATTTTTAATGATTTGACCATATGATTTTAATGAAATTTAATGAATTTCAATCATTTTTATGAAATATAAAACCATATAATTCAAATGAATGATATATGTAATACAAATGTTTTTCATTAAGCCTAACGAACGCTAAATCAATATGTTCATTCACGATCTCATAAAAAATTGATAGAAGCAGCCTTTTCTTTCGAGCGACCGAAGTAAAATCCCACTTTGAACGAAAACCCAAAGAAG
The DNA here is from genome assembly GCA_030522765.1 of Ophioninae sp. B BG-2022a. Taxonomy (NCBI): domain Eukaryota; kingdom Metazoa; phylum Arthropoda; class Insecta; order Hymenoptera; family Ichneumonidae; species Ophioninae sp. B BG-2022a. Next base: position 17,861 of record JAPYZJ010000372.1, read on the forward strand.
AAGTTTCCAACATCGAAGAAAATACGTGCGATCAGAAACGAAAAAAAAAGCGAAAAACCGTATTCTTCCCTATAACGAGACTGAAGCACAAGAACGTATAGACGAGATATAACTTTCGTAGATTGGCTTGTGGCGGTGGCCAATTGCCCATGTAACTCAACAGCTTCAGGCTTATCTTCAAGTTCTTGTTCGGCTCTATGCTCGGGAAACGTTTCTTCGCGAAATACCGGTCGCAGCGCTCTTTCATCGTTGTCGACACAACGTGAGCGGCATCGACGTAAAACAAAATTATTACGGAGCAATTGAATGATTCGTATCGATTTTCATCGTCCACCCACTCGGGGTTCATCGTACTCAAAATTACTGTGCAATTTTCAGCACGACGAAGGGCTTAATTGCATCGGGTACAATTTCACTTCCGGTTTGTATTTTCCAAGTGAAAATCGAAATTGCATGGTTTCACAGTCGCAAACGTTTGGGGCGGAATTTAGCTTCGCGTAAATTAACCCTAGCGATGTCATACGAGTAAATATTGATTCGTTTGGAATATTTCATATCGAAGTAATTGAAGGTTGGAGTTTGATTATACGGGATAAACCGTATAAAGCACGATATACTGAGAATTTCATTGTTTTCGGATTGTCCATCTAGTATTGCAACGTTGCATTATTGAAGATCATACATCGCAAGGAGAAGTGCAAAGCAATCGTTCTCAGAGTGAAACAGTCCTTGATAGCGAAAGCTGACGTATCTTTGCTTTTCAATTCTTATCTTTCGCATAGACGAATCTTCGTATCGATGAAACTCTTGTTTTTTTTTAGATACTTCAATGGAAATCTTGAGAGGAGATCATACGGGTAATCAACGAGAGCACAACTGAACGAAACTCGGTATCTTATCAGCTCCGCTTATACAACGATTCTGAGCAACTCCGTTACACGAGTGAGTCCTAACCTTTTTTTGACTAACGTAACTGATACTTCGTTGATATTTCACACAAGAGAGATTAATACATACACTGATATGGAGAAAATTGTTCCATAAACAGATATGTCCGAGTTAGTTTTCTTAGAAAGATAAACTCAATCGATGGATTATTATTTTTAACGCTATTCAAAGACCGGACGAACCGGCGAGTCTTCGTATGGTCTTTGGGATTAATAATAATTAATTGTTACTAATTTGGACCAATTATCTTTTTAAAATTAGGATTTATTGACATTTATTACAAATATATATTTAACGTTGGTTTTGATTCGATTCGATGATCTTTTTTTTAAAGTATATCTGTATATAGTCTGAGTCGATATTCTACAGAATCCTGACTTCCACGATAAAATAATGTACATATACTTTTATTGTTAATTATTGAAATTCTTATATCCCCCAAGTTACCCTAACACACCCAATTTTCAATTATCCAAGTTCGGATTTTACGTTTTTGCGATTTGCAATATCCATTAGTGTAATATGACGTAAAGTATGCGATTATTCCGGTTACTTTTGGACACTGGATCTGGATCGTTATGAAAGGGGGGGAGGGGGGGGGGTAATTTGCTCCCACGTTGATTCCGTTCACTATCCCATACTATCGTTGTTATTTCCTACTATTACTATCGTTATCATTATCACCATGAGCATAGCCTGTTTCGACCTCCTTCTTCGGCCCCCTCCATTTCTTCCGCGGGACAAAGATTCCATCTCGTGTCCAAGCCCGCAGTGCTGTCAAGAATCGTGTCGGTGTAACGTCGCAGTATTGCGATGCTCGGAAATTTTAACTCCCGCTCGTTCTCGATTTTGCACTAATAATAATAATACATCTCTTTTGACATTCAGCGACAAATTTTGCTTCGATGGTTTGAACGTTGTGTCAGCTTTTTTTTTTGTTTCGTTCGTTCTGTTATTTTTCGCGAATCGTCGTAGTTCGAATCCAGCGTTGGTTCAGTTACGTCGAGTCGCGAGTGCATCGTATTTCCTTCGTTTCGTTGCCACGAGTGTAAACACAAGTGAGCTGACGGAGTTGTGATTGCGCAGCGAAACAAGACGAAAAAAAAAAAAACAACTCTCGTATGTGACTGCGCGCATTTTGAACGATCCCTTTCGATTTACGAAAGTACGCGAGTGTAATGGTTTTTCGCCGATATTTTTATCAATATTTTTCCTTTTTACAATAATCATTATTATTATCGTAAAATGGAAAAATAATAAAAAAACAAATATTTATTGAATGTCCGATATTTATGAAATAATAAGAATTATTATTATTTTATAAATGTCGGACATTCAATAAATATTTATGTTTGATATATTTAGCCGTTTGAAAAACAGGAATAGGAAAGGGTTAAAATGTCTGGAAATTCGAAGCTCGCGGTGAGCAAAGATTTGCCGGACATAGAGGTCAGTGCGATTTGCTTTTGTAATCGGTTTATTTCTTCTGTTGATGTTTCTATATTTTCGGTATATTTTTGTTCTTCCTCTTGATTTTTCATTTTTCAAAATGGTTTTTTCGGTCTTCCTTTTTCGTTTTTATTCGTTTGTTTTTTGTTCTTCTTTTTCTTTAGTTTTGTTTGTATTTCTTCCTTACTTCCATTGTGCGGACAAACGTGGATTGATCATCTGAAGATATGTGTTTTCAATTCTTCTTCAGAATCTCCTGTATCTCAATCCAAGAACGAAGGAATTCACAAATTTAGTACCGTCGGCACGTACCAAGGAGGTGAAACGTCACTGGAAGCGGAATCCCGGTGCGAAATGCGACGTGAGTTTACCAATCTTATCGGATCGATTTTTCTATTTCACAATTTGTATAACTACGAAGCTGAAGAATTTAAAATTGATTATTTGTTTTCTGTTTATCATTGCCACCGCATCGCAGAGCTGCATTCCCTTGACGAACAATTTCGACGACGTGAAACACACGACCCTGAGCGAAAGAGGTGCTCTGAGAGAGGCATCGAGATGTCTGAAATGCGCAGATGCCCCGTGCCAAAAATCGTGCCCGACGCAGCTGGACATAAAGTCCTTCATAACCTCGATATCGAACAAAAATTATTACGGCGCAGCCAAGGCGATTCTGTCGGACAATCCGCTGGGCTTGACCTGTGGTATGGTGTGCCCTACGAGCGATCTTTGCGTGGGCGGATGCAACTTGGCCGCTGTCGAAGAGGGTCCCATTAACATCGGCGGTCTTCAACACTTTGCCACTGATGTAAGATCATCTTTTATATGCCACAAAGGGACCATTACATAGAAAACTGAGGTTATATATTTGAGGTGTAATTCGTTTTCCCTGGGTAGGTATTCAAGCGTATGAACATACGTCAGAAGAGAATTCCAGGACAGCGTGTTGATCATCCCGGAACGAAAATAGCCCTGATAGGATGCGGACCTTCGTCGATGTCCTGCGCAACGTTTCTCGCTCGTTTGGGCTACGAGGATGTGACGATATTCGAAAAGGAGAATTACATCGGTGGTCTGAGCTCCTCCGAGATACCCCAGTATCGTTTGCCGTACGACGCGGTGAATTTCGAGCTCGAGCTCGTCAAGGATCTTGGCGTGAAAGTCGTTCTTGGTCGCGCGTTGTCACCGGACGATCTGACGATTCGTAATCTTCGGGACAACGGTTACGAAGCTATTTTCCTTGGTATAGGTTTACCCGAGCCGAAGGTCATTCCCATATTTGAGAGTCTCAATGAAGAAATGGGATTTTTCACGTCCAAGTCGTTTTTGCCCGCTGTCTCGAAAGCGAGCAAACCCGGAATGTGCGCTTGCAAGGCATCGGCGAGTTTGCCACTTTTGCGCGGTAATGTCGTCGTATTGGGTGCTGGTGACACGGCCTTCGATTGCGCCACCTCGGCCCTTCGATGCGGCGCCAAAAGGGTCTTCGTCGTCTTCAGGAGAGGATTCACCAACGTTCGCGCTGTTCCCGAAGAGGTGACTGATTTCTTCATTCGAATTTGTCTTAGGCGAACTTCTGGATCCTGAATCTCCAACGGTCCTTATTCGAACTCGTACGCTTCTCGAAGCGTTCGCTTTAATTTCACACAATTTTATACATCTTTATCTCAACTTAACCTCGTTTCAATACGCAATATGTATATCAGGTTTACCGGAAAGTTTTGTCCATTTTTTGAAAAAAAAATACAAACGAGAAATCGATAAGTCACTTTTCCAAGTATTTATTAATGATACACTGTGTTTCCCTCTCTCTCACAGATGGATCTGGCTAAAGAAGAAAAGTGCGAGTTCGTACCGTTCCAATCACCGAAGCGAGTTGTCGTGAAGAACGGCAAGATTGTGGCGATCGAGTTTAATCGTATGGAGCAAAACGAGAGTGGCGATTGGATCGAGGACGAGGAACAAGTGACACGTTTGAAGGCGAACTTCGTAATATCAGCTTTCGGCTCTGGGTTGTACGACGAGGCTGTGAAGAGCGCGATGGAACCGTTGACCTTCAATCGTTGGGGATTACCGGAAGTCTCGACCGAGACGATGGCGACGAGTCTCCCGGGGGTTTTTTGCGGCGGTGATCTCACTGGTGTTGCACAGACCACCGTTGAATCCGTGAACGACGGTAAAACCGCCGCTTGGTATATTCACAAGTATATACAAGAGTCGAGAGGTCACGCGGTACCGGAAGTCCCAATGTTGCCCAAGTTTCACACCGCGATTGACGAAGTCGATCTGAGCGTTGAAGTCTGCGGTATACGCTTCGAGAATCCGTTTGGCCTCGCTTCTGCACCACCCGCCACCACCAGCGCCATGATTAGAAGAGCATTCGAGGCTGGCTGGGCATTCGCGGTCACGAAAACCTACGGCCTCGATAAGGTTCGATTCAACAAAACCTCTAATTGATTTTTCACTCATTTTCTTCAATATTTCATTATCCGATGTCCAACTTTTTTTTAAACACTAGCAATGCGTGACGTTCATATTTTTGTGATCTTTTTTGAAATTCCGTGTGATTCTATCACTCGTCACACGCTTTACCACTCGATTCCCTTGCAGGATCTCGTGACAAACGTTTCGCCGCGCATTATCAAGGGAACTACCTCTCGCCATCATTACGGTCCGGAACAAGGCAGTTTCCTCAACATCGAGCTCATATCTGAGAAAACTGAGGCTTATTGGTGTCGTAGCATCGTCGAACTCAAACGAGACTTTCCCACCAAAGTAAATATCACTAGTTTTGTTTGCATTTCAATTTAGCGTTTGTTCCGTTGTCCCTGTGTTTCTTCGTTTGCCAAAACCAACGATGTCGTCGGGTTTCGTACGAAAAATGAATGTCCGTTTCGAAGGTTGTCATCGCCAGCATAATGTGCGGCTTCGACGAGGACGATTGGACGGCGCTGGCTCGCAGAGCGGAAGCTGCCGGTGCGGATGCACTCGAATTGAATCTTTCGTGCCCACATGGAATGGGCGAGTCGGGAATGGGTCTTGCTTGCGGTCAGGTAAAGATCCTAGTATTCATTCACTTCTGGCAATTAACGTAACCAAAAGAATCGAATTTGAGTAGACCCTGAAATTTGAAAAGTCACCTTATTTTTTGAACAATCCTCGTATATCTATATCTATATTTTTATCTATTTTATTTATCTTCAATCGCAGGATCCTGTGTTGGTGAAGAATATATCGAAGTGGGTAAGAGCGTCAGTGCGGATACCATTTTTCGTGAAACTGACCCCGAACATAACGGACATCGTGAGTATCGCCCAAGCTGCTTACGAGGGTGGCGCCAGTGGTGTCTCGGCGATAAACACGGTTCAAGGACTGATGGGATTACGTGCTGATGGAACGCCTTGGCCGGCAGTCGGTAGAGGAAAGTTGACGACTTACGGTGGTATGTCGGGAAACGCCACCAGGCCTCAAGCCCTGAGAGCTATTTCGTCAATCGCCAACAAATTGCCGGGCTTTCCGATCCTTGGTATCGGCGGCATCGACTCCGCTGACGTCGCGTTGCAATTCCTTCATTCCGGCGCTTCCGTGCTACAAATTGGTAGCGCTATACAAAATCAGGACTTCACACTCATTGATGATTACACGACTGGACTCAAGGCTCTCCTTTACCTCGCGAACTTGAGTGGCAAAGCCGACTGGGACGGCCAGAGCCCACCGACCGTTAAACATCAAAAGGGAAAACCTGTTTCGCTTCAACACGCCCTTGGAAAAGTAAGTCCTTGTTCTCTTGGTTCCTTCTTGTATTTCGAGTAAACGTTAGCCTCTTCAAATCTCGTTAAATCCGTTTTTTTTTTCTTAAAACTTCCGTTATTTTCAGCACGTTCCGTACTTCGGGGAGTATCAGTTGATGCGCGAGCAACGAATAGCCGAGATAAAAGCACTTTCGAATCCGTTGGAAGCGGAACCGGAAGCGACGAGGCCGATCGACAAACTCGAAGCTCCTGTGCCAGCCGTTAAAGACGTTATTGGCAAAGCCCTCGGTCACATCGGACCTTACAAGAAATTGGACAACAAGGAACAAGTTGTCGCTCTCATTGATGACGTAAAGACTGAACCTTTTTTTTTTTATTCTTCTCGTTTTTCTTTTCCCTCCGCTCGTTTTCACTCGCTAATCGTCGCTACTCATCGATTCATCGCCATTTCCGGTTTGTCCTTTTCCGCTTGCGAAATTCCACGATTTCCGAACGTTTTTTTTTTTCACAGGACATGTGCATCAATTGTGGAAAGTGTTACATGGCATGCGCGGACTCGGGCTACCAAGCGATTCGTTTCGACCATGAAACTCATATTCCCGTTGTGAACGACGACTGCACCGGATGCACCCTCTGCCTCTCCGTGTGCCCGATCATCGATTGCATCACGTGAGTACCCTACACCACACGGAACATTCACAAGTTTCGAACAATTCTTTATGTTGATACATAAAATAAAACAATAAATGCATTTTTGATACTTTCTACTTTCAGAATGGTTCCCAAGACGATACCACACGTGATAAAGAGGGGTATTCCACCTAGCGCTGCGAACGGCGTTGTCGCATAATTTCTCACACAACACGTGAAATACGGGTTTGCCTTTTTTGTTGTTTTCGTTCGGGAATTCAACACACCGATTTATTTTTCGCTTTTTATTTTTCGATTGCGTCACTCGCGGGCGCGCATCGGCGGAACAGCGATAACGAGAGGATTTTTTTGGTTCTGAGTGTGAGTGTACAGTGTACCTTGTATGAAGAAATCTTTGTTTTTCGTTTGTTTTCTTTTTAACACAACGCGTGTCGCTATTTTCGTTCAGAATACTTTGTTGAATGCTAGACGTCGTTCTGCATACATCCTATTGGAATATTTCAATACGATGTATGCGTTTGAAAATATCGACTTCGGAAAAAAAATGGAAATCCAAGTGTACGCGTAGGTGTATCATTTTATATTCTATGTATGTACAGTTCGTTCAATAGTCCGGGTTGTCGATCCACTCGAGTATTTTCGGTTCCGACGTATCGTAGGTGTACTCCACGCATTTACGTTCGATGAGCCTGCCCCTACGGAGAAGAGAAGAAGCGAATGTGTAAACATTCATTATTTCATGGTGTCTCCACGATTTTATCGTTTATACTCGATTTCAGCGATTTTAGCGATTTTATATTAGATATTAAGGATTTTATCGATTGTATAATCGATTTGAAGGGTTTTAGCTATTTCATATTCGTTTCCAGGGATTTTATCGATTTTATTTTCGATTTGAGCGATTTTATCGATTTTATTTTCAACGAGTGTAAATATATGACATGACACGTTGATCGACGCATTACGATTCGTTTAGTCGATTGAATTTGATACCTTCCATACTCCGCGCATCCTGTGACGGGATAGTTAAAGTCGAAGCACTGAGGCCTCAAAATATTGAAGTACGTCGCTCCGATTTTTGTCGATACGATTGAACTGACGTTTTTGAGACAATTGTAGAACTCTTCATCGCAGAAACAAGCCGATCTGGGGTAAGAAATTAAAAGAAGAAAAGAGGACGATTAATATGTACTGCTTTCTTTTTTCAATGATCTTCAATTCGATAACTGATTTTTGTAGGTAATGAGGAGAAATATCGTTGTCTCGCACCTTGTGAAAATCCCGTCGTTCAGAAGCGGCCCGAGGGAAGTTCCAGCGTTGATGGACTGCGGACAACTATCATGAGCACGACAACACGCGTCGGTGCCACTGAAAACACCGACATCGTCCTCGCTACTAGCGATATTACCATCCCCGCACCATTTCGTTCCTGGGCAACGAAAACGCGAATAATCGTTGAAGCACTTTCAATGCGATGGTAATAATTATTCATTATCTTCTCTGTTATTTGATTTCGGAAAAAAACTTGTCTTGAGAAATGACTATTATAAAATTTTAAATGCTACAATTTTATTGTGTTGTAAATGTTTAGTATTTTAATAATAATTATCAAATATTAAATTAGCTATTTCAATAAAGTAAAAATTATAAAATCTCGAAATATTTACACTTTCACTAACAATTTTCATAAATTATTCTATTTCAGATTCATTTTCTATATATTATCATTTGTAATTCTTTTAATAGAAAATAATGTGTATTTCAAATGTATAACTGAATATTTTTATATTTTAAAAATTGGACAATAATTATTGTACATGGCGTATTAATGTTATAGTTTATGTCCTATTAACGATATTCATTTTAAAAAATTAACGATTAATCTCGAAATTTAAAAAATAAATATAAAAATACTGAAAATTGATATTTCGCAGGCCAAGTAGTTTTTTCGCGGTTTCGAAAATGTTCGTACTACCTGGAAAAATGGCACGAAATTTATCCCCAACGAGATTGAGTACGTCGCCGAAACTGCGAGCCGCTGCGGCCTCAATGGGATCAACAACAGCTTCAACGGGCTTGACTATAACAGTATTGATGATGGATCCGATGAATCCCCTAGAAGTGCTTTCGGTGCTGCTGCTGTCACCGGAAGACGATGTAGTGACCGATGATATGCCCTTCAATAAGTCCTTCAACAGTATCTCGATTCCGGTTTTATAAGTCGGCACGAGTTGGTCGGAGGATCCTGTATCGGCGGTATCGCTCCCGTTACATCCTTCCTGGCCGATTCGTCCGAGGAGGAAAACGATCGCCACAAGGACACGGATTTCGTCACGCCGTCCGGAAGACATACCTCGAGCTCAAGTAGGTCAAAATAGCGACGAAACATTTTTTACCGCAATCGAAAAAATGGTACGATAACAGAATCGTGTTTGTTTTCGATATTCTTTTTCATTTTTTAGTTATATGTCAATTGAAGATAAAGCTAAACGTTCACGTGCGTTTTTTCTGCCATTTTCATGTTGCTAACTTTTTCAGCCATTTTAAAATGCTACTGTCGCAATATCATAACCTCTTTTTCTAGTTTTTTTTTATCACCGACATTTTTACCGAAATGTTTTTACTCACTTTTATTTATCCTCGTACTTAACTTATTTTTTTCCAAATTTCGTTCGGAGAAAATTCTTACCTTCGGTTTGAACGATAAAGAAAACTGATTAAAATCGGGCGAGTGGACGGAACCAGGAAGCTTGCGCGATCGACTATCCTTGGGCGTACAATCGTACCCTGGGAGGCAAAACTTGCTCTTTTATACGTCGTGCAAATGGAACAGAATATGCAAGTGGAGTAGTAAAAAATGGGAGAAGCACCACGATGCACATTCATCCCCACCCGTCCGTTATTTACAACCACTTGTGTTTTCTTCTTCCGCGATATTACTTATTCGTTTATTTCCCTTTATTCGGGAATATTCGCGAGTAACGACGAATGAATTTGTGCAAACGCACGTAGTCATAACCGACCGGGGAATTTTTACGCACCTTCCCGTACAAGAATTCGGGGATCGAAACATTTCCGCGAAGATGGAAGTAAAAAATCTCGGTCGGGGGATTTTCAAGATCAGGAATTGTCCTGATGAAGCGGTGATGCTTTGAGAGATCGGTGGACGGGAGGGAGTCAAAGAATAGAGAGTAAACGTAACGACCGATGCAATTGAAAGAATGCGCGTTCCGTTCGATCGATCAGCTGCTCTTGACGTTCCACAGCTGTGCATTTTCTTTTTTTTAAATTCCTAACTAAAGAAAATGCACGTTTGTGTACTCGTCTTGTATTTTTTTTTTTTTTCATTTGCTCGCAACGTCCTTGACGAGAACACTGTCTGGAGAAGTTCATTATCAAGGAAAATTTATCACCGCGGCAAAAACAAAAAATACGCCGAGATCGCTAAAATGTTATTTTACAAAGCTTCATTAATCTTCGGAAATATCCAAATTCGAACATTTTTGCGAGAGGACATACGAACCTCAAAAACGTGCGTGACTAAAGTCGGGATTGTTTTTTTTTTTCGTTTATATTCTTTAATAAGATTGACCCATGTTTCATAAGTATCGATATATTTCCGATTATCGCATTTACAGTCGCGAAAAAAAAAAATCTCGCGGGAACCGGGATCCGGGTGTGGATCGTACAAAAGTGAACAATTATATCCTGGTTAACGATAATCGAATCGGTATAAATAACATCGCTCGTATATACAATTGCATTCAATTGCGTGTCAGCTTTATACACGTAGATATCGATGTAATAAAAATAGAAATAGCGATGTATCAATTTATATCGATGCATAATTACATTCAATATTCCTATAAGTGTTGTTAAACCGCAAAATTGCATAATGGTATAACGAAAGACTATCGGAGAACATGAGTAGAAAATGTGCATAAAAAATGCAATAAAAACTGATCATCTCGGAGTACGGGTTTTTAATTGCGTTTCAAACGTGATACGTCTGGTTCGTGTATCGCGAGGTGATTTTAATTTAACCGGCAAAGTGACGATAAAAAGCTTCGATAATACGAGCTATGATTTTTGCGCTTCGATTAAACAGGAAAAAGCTTTTACACGGCAAAAGGCCTTTTCTATTCAACGGGAAAGAAACAAAAGTGCGAAATGAGCGCAAGAATAGTCGCGAGCATGAGGCCGATGCTTTTCACGTTCAAGTTTTTCGGTATATTTGGCTGTGCATTGGATTCCGATCGTTTAAAACCGGGCAGTGTATTTTCTTGCTTCTTTCCTATCGCTTGGATAACACTGAGTTTTTGGATTTTCGAGGTTAAAGGGAGACTCGAGAAATTCGATGTTTCGAAAGCCGAGGCAATAACGAGGGTGATCCTCGAGCTCGCTATGTTCGCAGCGATAACGAGTGACTCTGTCGTCGCGATATTTCAGCAGAAAAACATAATTCGTGTTTTTGATAAAATCGACGATTATGATCGACGCTTGATCGATTTAGGTTTCAGGCGCGACGATGTTCGGCTCGTTTATTGGATGATGCTCGGCTTGCCCTTTCTCATTATCGCCGAAGAAAAGCTTTACGATATTTTTTATCCGAAAATGACGAGTTCAGTGGACCTTGGTGAAATGCTTCGAAAGTATTATCCCAACATCGTCCTATATATAATCGTTACGAAATTAACGATTTTCGTTTATCAAATTTATTGCCGTTTCCGTTATTTGAACGAGCACGTCACACCGAGAATCGATCCGAGCAACGACATCGTTTATCGGCACGGTAGCGTTAACGTTTACGAGGTCAGATACATGCACGCGAAACTCTGCGAATCCGCGGAAATTCTCTTTAGCATTTACGGGCCCTGGCTCATTCTTTGGTTCCTCGTTATGACCCACGCGATCTCCAGTGCTCTTCTCGCTTCGCCGGCGGTGAGATTTCTTCCGAACACTGGGCTCACGGGGATCTGGCTCATTGGATTGTGCGTCTCGTGTGGCCTTACGTCCGATGAGGCAAGCCAGCTATACGAGTCTCCCGAAAGTTGCCTGAGAAAATTACAAGTTTTTCATCGATTACTTCTTTTGTTACATGCGATCATTAGCGTTAAAACGTTCTTTATCTTAGATAAATATTTTTTAAACATTTTGTGCTCATACAAGTGAACACCCTAGCTAATATCAATAAATTGAATCAAAGAGCTTTCAATGGATAATATTTTTTCAAAGCTACCCGATTATTGCTCCGTTAAAGAAAAGTATGTCATTGAAATAGTTATAACCTTTACTGTTTCTTTTATGTTGCAGGCAAACAAAATAGCTCAGAGACTCCTCGAGCAAAGATCTTTCTGCAGTAATGCGAACGACACAATGGTACGATTGATTTTTCGTTTTTTTTTTCCTCGAATTATTTCCTTCACATAGAATGGTAATTTTCGTTCTCGATCTATTTCTTCTCAGGAAAGAATCGAGATGGCTCTCTATCTAAGCAATCACGAGCTTCGATTTTCAGCAATGCGAATTTACACGATAAATCGACAGTTCCTTCTATCGGTGAGTTTCGTTGATGACCTTCGTATTTTTTTTTGTAAATCTTTCATTGCTTTGTTTCGTTGTTCGAAAGAACGATCCTCTGATTATAGCGCAATATTTTTTCAGATACTCAGCATGATGTTATCGTACATGACATTCATGCCATCCACGGAATAATTGCTTAGCTGCGAACACCTTCAGAAGGAAAACGACCCTCTGATGGCTCGTGAATAATGCATTCTCCTGACGATTCGTAAAAACCAGGAAACGAGCGAGAAAACCTGCGTTGGCGAAAACAAAGGGTACAGGTTAAAGAAAAACAACGACTATTGGTTAAGCTCGTAAATCAGATAACGAGATTCGCGAATTTCCATTCAACAGTTGTTATGATAAAAACAAAAAAGAAAACGACTTTTCGGTTCGTTAGTCCGGCAATTATTAAAGCTCGCTTTTGAAAGCCGGATTTACGAGAATTTAAATTGTGGCAGGGTGCCCCAAGGCCTCGCTAATCTTCGCTGCACTTAAGTGTATCCGGATACTCTATTATCCAGCATAGTATTTATATATGTTTATGCACATAACATATCAACCTAATTTCCGGGGTGCAAGGTCTTCTGGTTCGCGGCCATAAACTGCAATCGAGTCAGTGCGGATCGCTCGTAGAATTTTCGTCGTCGTCAGGCCGATCGATCGATGTTTGCACAGGTGACTCGCTCTCGCGAGCGATTCTTCGCTGTATCCTCGCGCACTTTGGGCAACAATTGTTGCGCGTGGACCAACAGGCGCGATGATGGACCGCCGAGCATTCATGGCAGGACACAACACTCGCGTCCCAAGGATAAATGACTTCGTCATTGCCGCATATCTCGCAGTGGTGTCCTCTACGAAAAAATAAAACTTTGCTGATTCAACGTCCTCACCAGAATCGATACGATGGATTCGACGGGCTGGTTTTGTGCAATACCTGGCTTCACACAATTGGCAAGACTCGGTGATGTGATTGCGCATCGTTTCGTAAGCGGCGCGCACTTCTTCCATGAGAATTCCACTTTTAAGATCGCAGAGATCCTTGATCGAGTAATTGCCCGAGTTCTCGATGAAGTGAGTACGAAGACCAGACCGCCACGGCAGGCCGGCGACGTCCGCGTCCGGACAGAAAACCAAGTACCGCTTCATAATCTGCATCTCTTCGCGAAGACGCTGCGGCAACGACAAAACGAAACATCATTAATTATTTCTTTCGTTTTGTATCCACTATTCCTAGTCTACTCCAAAAGGCTTATCTCTTATTCAAGATTGGCACCTTTATCAATGTGAGGTCAGGAATGAGACTGAAGAGCTTGGGATTCAACTGTTCGAGCTGTAGCACTGGGCGATCCTCGAGAATTGCCAGGAGCTGTGCCGAAGAGCGAGACACTTTGCGTGGCTCGCTGTCCCAATTCCTCACCAGTCGCGCAGGTATCACCGCCGTGGAGTTCCAGTGGCATCGCTGACAGTAGAACAGTCCTGTGTAGTCGCACAGACGGGGCTCCACCCAAGCGGATTCTAAGAACATATTTCACGTTACGCTACCGTTGTCATCAACAATGAACGATACGATCAACGGATGAAAATAATTCTAGTTAAACTCCCAAAATCGAGAGAAACTTTCGATTGTACCTGCTTGCTTGAACGGACTGCCAAAACACGACAGCGATAATCCTCTAGAGAGAGCTTGCGTGAGAAACGAGCGCAACGATATTGAGTAACGAGAGAAGCCACCGATTAAACTTCTCAACTTTACTCTATAGCCCACTCACCGAAAGTTATTTTCGTTTGGCACTCGGCGCACCGATATCCCTGCGCCGAAAGACCACGCTCTGGACATATATCTTTGGTGTGGGAGTACCCGCCCTTCTCACTTGCTACCACATGCGCGCAAACGCGTCTCACATCAGGGACGCACTTCCAATGACAGTAAAAGCCGCAGTCTGTTCGAATGACAAATTTCTTTAGAATCTTCCTACTGTCAAGCCTGATAAAAACGATTCTCGTTTTGTCCCTAAAGAATTCTCACCTCTGCAAGTGTACCACGATTGCAGCATGGTCCAAATGGCGCCGCTGCAATGATCGCAGTACGCAGGCACTGTAGTTGCTATGTAATATTTCTGCGGCACCAGATGATGACCCAGCACGGTTCGTATCTCCGGTACGACACCCTCCGAACTCGTCTCTCTCAGCTCTTGGATCCTCAGTCTCAATTCGATCAAACGTCTCACCAGCCATTTCCTCTCCTCCGAACACTCGGCGCTCTCCAGCACCATGCGCTTGCAGTTGTCGACCATTGTCCGCAAATCCTCCTGGGTCGCATCCTTGGAGATGGAAAGAAGAGCCTCGACGGATTTCAGGCTGAACGGTACCGTCTGCTTGGAATCGGAACTGTCGTCGGCCTCGCCAGTTATGTAGTCCGATGAGGAGGATGGCGTCGAAGTAACCGTGCCGCAACTATTGGCACGCTCGCGCGAATCCTCGCAACGGTAGTCCACGTCAACGGAAGGGACAGAATCATCCATCTGAACGTTTTCATTCTTTTCATTCTTCGTGATATGTATAAATATATGTACATGTAGGACAGATGAAACCGGACTTGAGAAAAGTATACTAACCTCACTTTTTTTATTTCTTGAAATCTCGAGTAAATCCGATTTAAGAGAAATATACTCGTACAATTGTTCTTGTTTGTTAATAGCAGAAACGTCGAACAATCTTTCGACCGGACATTTGTAATTGACCCTCAATGCTTGATCATCCGAAAGTACGGGAAAGTGACAACTATGACAGCTCGAATTTTGTCTGTATCATCTACCAGGTGATCTTGTAAGAGATACTACTATTGCATTAAAATTCAACGCCTTTCGTCATTGTTCTCGAATTCTATCGGTCACCTGCACGTGGCGCTACTTATTCTGGGAGAATATAGCCGCGTGGCGGGATGCCACATCCTGCGCGCAACTCGACGGTAGTGTACGCGGAAACGTCGAACAGTTGAAAGCTCTTCATACTTTTTGTGTAAGATACAATTGTACAAATGAAAAATTGCATTGCATTCAAGTCGCAACTTAATTCCGTCAGTATACAGTATACAAGTTATAAGTTATCTAACATCATTAATGAATACGTTTTCAAAAATACTCCAGCTTTAGTCGTATAAGCATATAATAAGCGCAGAAGTATTTTTTTTAGTTGAAGTAATAACATTTTGAAGTTATTATTCAGTATCAAATAGTTCTATTTTCATGCACGCTTCCATGATCGTTTGTATGTTGTATGGGTATTGCATGGATGAAATAGAAGGTATCTCACAACACAATTAATGTTACGAGTGGCAGAGTAGAAGTAAAAACTCTGGACATTTCGTACAGTTAAAAAATCGACTGTTTCATTCCGTGCATGCATCATTGTCGCCCTGCCATTTTCCCCCAGGAGAGCCGCACCCGCCAACTTGAATTTTACATTTCCAACTTCCAATTTCTCCCCGTAATTCTTGTAAATTTATCCGAATCTTCAACGAAGATTCACAAAGAATTGTATCGCGTAATCGAAGAAAATTAATCATTCTACTATTTATTAAAATATCGTAGCTTTTTGGTACAGAATAAATATAGATGATCGTTTCGATCGGGCAGTGACCGATAGGCGACACTTTATAATAATGTACATTGCGCTTTCGCGTAAGCTCGAATTCGAGACAACTGGTTTCAATTTCTTCCGCCGTAATCCGTCGATGAATCGTTGCACTCGTCATAAAGATAATGATAATGTACAATACGCCAATACTTTCGAGTGACTTTCTTCCACGAATCTTTTTTAGACGAACGTTGATCCGGATACATTTTTTGTATCCTCCACCCCTCCCGCTATGCATTTACGGTGCAAATCGCGGTATCCAGGAATGAACGCGTCTGTGCCGTGCTATGTTGCATTTGGGTGAAACAAGGGCGACGAGGGCGAGCCCAGCGCCAAGAAGAGAAACTCCGCACAGAGCACCGGCAGTGACGTCATGCAAGGGTGTGCCGGGCCTTGGTGCTTTGGCCGCCATCAGCAACAATCCGGCGCAGCTCAATGCCGAAAGGCCCGCTAAGCCGAGACCCGTCCAAGTTCTTCGAAGACTACGACAAGCTCCTGCTAAAGCGCAGCAAGCTCCGCATCCAGCTGCACTGTCCAGGTAATATCTACGAGTACAAATATGTCGGTTTTAGCGCTTGGAGGTTAGAATAAGAAAAGGAAAAATAGTTCGGGTAACCGCCGCTAGAAATACGTGATCAGAAATACGAAGATCCTCACCGTCGACCTTGACTCCAAGAAAGATACAAAGCCAATCCACAAGTCAGGATTCCTACGAGAAGAAGAAGAAGAGGCGCGTTGCGTCTCTCGTTCTTCTCGATGCCGCTCGCGAGCGTCGTATTTGCTTCGCTGTTCGGAGGCGACAACGGCGGTACCTGTTGCGCCGCGCAATTGTTACATTAGGAACAAAAACAACTTTTTTTATTATCAGTTCCCTAAAACGTGACAAAAGTTACATAAATAATTGCCCGATGAAAATATGTTTCGTCTAAAAGTTCTTTGCAATCATAAGATACATGGGAAAATTATTTGACGTCCAATATATCTGAAAATCAAGGCAAACAAAGTCGAGTTGAAAATTCAAGCTTGATATGATAATAATCTAATTGAGAACATTTCAAAAGACATTCATATATTCTGCATTCCTTTTTGATAACATCTCTAGCTTTCCTAACTATTATACACAACTGCATATATACATAAACCAAAGTATTACTTTGACTATCAGCGATGCATTCGCAGAACATTATCAAGCAAATCGGAAAAGTTGAAACGTTTTTGTGTCATGATTTTCAAAAATTGAAGCTGGACGTCACTCTTATACATATTTTATTATCTGAAGACACTTTTGTTTGCAACGTGTTTAAATCTATTAGTTATGAAGATACAGCGATTTTTTAATTTCCAACCCTTGTTTCTCCGAGTTGGATCGGAAGATAGTTTTGTTGGGCTTACTTGCAGTATCCAACCATCAAGCTTCAGTGAAAAATGAACGATTCTTTGCGGAGAAATGTTTTTGCATATTTTAGTGTTATATAGTATATAGCTTGCATACTCACAACAGCCGTTCTTGCTATGAAAGCGCTTTCGACAGATTTCTCATCTGCAGCCGGAACAACTTGGTACCTAGGTGATCCACAGACCATGGGTATGGACTCTGTGAGTCCGTCCAGATAAGCGTATCGTGGAGGTGGCTCGCCAGGTGAGCCAACGACTCCGTAAGAGCCTTGGCCACTTCCTGCTCGTGCCGGATATCGCTGACGTCCGCAATTGCTCGCCGGGCAGGAAGACAAGTCGCGGGAGCGTGACAAAGGCGCGCTGTTGTCCAAGTTGAGGGGAAGACATCGCCGTGCCGATGGTTCCTTTGTTGGGGTTGAAGTGTGAGGTCCTGAGGTGAATCCAGCGTTGCTTGGGGACCGCTCGATTGCCCGAAGCGAACCCTGTAGGAGGGGACGCTGGTCGCGTCTCGTCGAAGGCGTTCCTGCGGAAGGGCTTGACGCGTAACGACCTAAGGATGCAAGATACCGGTGAGGTGATGGTTTATAATAAAGGACGTTTGTGACGTACAAATGAAGTTACAATTGGCATCACCTAATAACGTACACTGGCAAAAACCTTGATTCGTACGTCTAGGTGACCTTACCCGAGGGTGAACCGGTCGGAGTCAAAACGCCGTGTTGCGTGACACCACCCGGACCAACGAACTGGGCACGCTTGCTGGGCGAGAGGGTTCTCTCCTCGGATCTCGAGCGCGTCGACTTCCTCGGCGTGGTTAGTATCTCGTGTAGCTTCTGGGTCGCTACGTTGTTACGGTTTCCGTTATTATTGCCCGTTGAATAATTCACGTGATCGTCCGGATGATGGCGCGTCGCGGTCGGCTGCTGATCGCGCGCGTTCCGGTCGGGGAGCACCGGCGGATCGAGCAACTCATCGGTTGGAATTCTGGCGTATCGACCTCTCGTCGAATTCGATCTCTGGCATAAAACGATCGCGGAGTTTCTACCGGAAGTTGGCTCGTCCTCGATCGATGTTACCGGTACGAGGGCGTATCTAGTGTCAGATTTTTTCGTTTCCCGTGTCTGATACGTGAAGACTGCTGGTACTACGTCGCCGCTCGGATTCCTCGTAGTTTCCGCGTATCTCGATGTTCTCAACGGTGCGTTGCGATGAAGCAACGATTGCTGATCGGGCGTGCAAGCGCCACTGTTCCCCCGTGACTTATTGTCCTCGATAATACGTGGACAATGAGTTTCTTCGTCTTCTTGATCAAGGTCATCGATAATGTACTCGTAACGCGAATGCACTTCACGCTCGTGCATTATCGGTCGGCGCTCGCTCACTTGAGACAAACCGTAATTATTGCCGTCCTGGAACGAGGCCTGCCTCATTATTGGTTGCTGCTGACGCTGCTGCTGCTGTTGCTCGTCCAGGTAACCGTAACGAGCATTTCGGCTAGGAACAGCCTCCTCGTTTCTGTACTGAAATCCAGGATTACTCTGGCCTGCGTTGTAGACCCGTTGTTGCTGCTGTTGGGGAAGAGGCGGCGGCGGTGGTGGCGACGGTGAAGGTGGAGGAAGGTCATCGCTGGATTGAAACTGGGGCGGGGGTGGCAAATCGTCAGCACGATGGTCCCGCATATACTCGGATTGTTGGCAAAAAGTTGGATTTGTGTACGCCATATTGGATTCTTGTCTTCTTCCTTGGTTTTCTTCTTTTCTTAATTTTGTGAAGCTCTACACGCCGAGTTATTCCCGGAGAGCTATTCACTCTGGCAGTCGTCGAGAATTTCGCTCGTACTTCACTTGTTGAGGACGATGAGAAGTACGCTGGTGACGCAGGGCACCGAAGATTGCCAGGTCTCGAGGGCGAATGTTCGGATAGCCCGATGTCGCGGCGATACTTTTGCGTCGTTAATCCGCTCGTTAATTCGCTCGCACATCTTACGCTAGTTTCTTAGCTTCTTCGCTATCATTACTGTCGTTCGATAACTTCGGAATTTATGGAATCTGTAGTTCGAAGCACGTGGATCACGACTGTTTATTTTCTTTGCGTCTTTTTTCGCTCATTTGATTTATTCTCACTTTTATTTTCTCTGCTTATTTATCCGATCCTATATGATGTTTTATTCGCATTTCTTCCGATATTTCTTTCGTCTCTTATCTTCTTACTGTTTTCTCTTTTCTTCTTATTTATTAATAATATCAATCGATCGTTCTCCTTCCCACTCTTATTCTTTTCTCTCACAAGTGATTCCCAAAACCGTCGTTTTAACTTCCTGTAACTCTTTTTTTTCTCTATAGAACTGATGGGTTATCGAAACAAAAGGAGCAATGAATGTACGTCGGAGCTTACTCTTTCGAAACGTTCACGGGAACGTTTCCGATCGAGAACTGAGGCGCACGCGATCGAGAGAGGAAAAAAGCAACGGAAAGGTGGGGTGGGGTGAGAAGGGGGCGCGGAGACAGATGCGGTAGAATCGGGCCTTCTTGCATGTTGCGCGCTGCCACGGAATGGACGAGGGGTTGTTCGGCAGGGTAAGCTCGCAATACGGGGCCCGGTGCGTGACTCTTCTCGTTACGTCTCCCCCTCCCCTCCCTCTCTCTCCCTCTCTTCGTCACGCTCTTTCTCGCTCTCGATGTTTCCCCTGATGTATGTGTATGCGCTCGTCCCACCGAAACCGTTCAGGGCCCAAGATCCTCGTCCGAACTATAGTACACTCGTCCAGACTTCGGTTTGTGCTTTCGAAAAAACTCATTGCAAATAACGTGACTCGAAAGTCCAACAGGCTGATGTAAACTAAAAAATTATTAAACTAACAAATAAAAAATATAAATAAATCAATATAAATGAAAATACATTTTTTATTCCAATACGTAAACACGTCAATAAAGAATCATTGTTATTGAAACGTTATAATCATAGATTTAATAACGATCAATGCGAAAGTTTGATAATATCAGCGTAAAACTGCGATAATTTATGCAATCACTTGCTTTGTGAAATAAAAGTAACTGAATGACAAAATAAATTAATAAAATCAGGGTTTAATAATTGAAACCAATAATACGTTGATAATCGAGAATAAGAACGAGAACAACCTCTTCCAGTTGTCGAAGCGTATCTTTGAAGAAACTCAAACAAATAACGTAACTCGAAAATCCAGCCGGTGCAAACGATCGATCTTCGTTAAAAATTGATTGAAACAATGAATTAACAAAACCATAGCTGACTAATTCGAAATCACATCTTCATTTCAATCTTAAACATTTTCAATAATAAATAACAATAATTAATCAATGTTGATAATAAAATCATACCGAAATTTCGGCTACATTATTTTTATACTTAAACTTTGTTTTGGGTTACAAAATAAATTAATGAAATTATAACTCCAGTCATCGAAGTAAATAATTCTTAGAAAATCGGAAAGATATGACGAATGGGAGAAATAATAAGAAATGGGTGATGATGATAAGATAAATTGTCGCATAAATAGAAGCAACAGTGAATACCTTCTAAGCCTTAATCGTATCTTTTCAGATCAAGAGTATCGGAATATCCGGAGGGTGCAGCAGTTGAAACGGAACGCCGTCGACAAAAAACGGCTGGCGCGGAACTTTAGCTGAATCGAGCGTATACACATTATATTTCGAGGCAGCTGCCACGACCGTTGGGACGCGTGCCCCGAACGTAAGTTACAGCTGCCCCGTAATGTCCGTCGCGATGCAGTGTAACGCATAATCCATCTCTCTCTATCTCTTTGCCCCTCTCTCACTCGCTGAACGATAAACTCGAACGAAACGTTGAACGGTTTTCCATATATACATACGTACAATTAAAGCACGCGAGGACACGAGATGTCGATGGTCCTTGCGCGAATGAAGCACAATCCTCCGAAATTTTCCGTAAAAAACACTCATAAATATCTTTATTCATTTCTTTACCACAAAATATCGGTATACTTTTGTTTCCTTTGTCCTTTTATCGCACTTTTATTCACTATTCCCCATTTATTCTATTTCTTCTTTCGAGAAAAACGAACGTAACGTTTCAACTGAAAACTTACCATCCGACAGCGAGAGTTACATTTGTTTTCCTTTTTCTTTTTTTTTTTTCGTTCGCTAATTACATAGACTCTTTGGGTACGATGAAAAAGAGGATGTTCTCGTTTCGTAAATCTATCAACGCCAGTAGTCTGTGAATTACAATTACACAATTATCGGTGCAATGGTTATTCGTTCGGGTTGGGACGCCCTCTATAAATACAAAGTTTAAATAATATCTAGCTAAACGATAATCACACAAGGAGAGTAGAAACGAACGAAAAAAAAAGAGTCGCGTTTGTTTTTATTGTCCTTGGTACGTCGATGGACGTAGTCTTGCGCTTTTCTTTTTTAACTTTTCTTCTCTCTTTTATCTATTTATTTACGAGAACCCCCTTTTCTTCATTTCTTGTTGTCCCTTCGTTTCCCTAAATTATATTCAACGGTAAGGCGACTTTACCATTATTGCTATTCTTCGGGGAGAGCATAGGTAGAGCGGTGCTAAAACGCGCCGCGAGAAAATTAAATGGCGATACCCTCCTGGGCAAGATCGGGCAATTTGTGCGACCAGCCAAATCCGTTATTGGAATTTTGGCGGCGCTAGTTTGAAGCGTTAAGCCTAACGGATCTTTCTTATCACACGTTTACAGGACAAACGCCTTCGCTCGTTCGCGTTTGATGTACGACCTGCCGGTCCCGGAAGTGCGCGAAGCCGGTCTCGTTGTTGCTCGAGCGTGGAGAGAGACTCGAAACTCCGGGACGGGGTGACGACGGTGGCGTCTGGACGATCGAGGGACTCGGCGATTTCGCTACCGGCGTACCCCCGGATTTCGGCTTGACGGCGACCACACCGGAAACGTCGATTCGCTCATTCGGATAATCGTGACAGACCCCGTCTACGCGATCACCGTCTTGATCACCACCCCCGCTGGTGCCCTTCGTGTTGTAATACGTGTAACGCGTTTGCTGGGCTATAACCTCGTATTGGGCATCAGGCGCCAGATAAGGACCTCTCGTCGACGAACTTCTCGAGAGATCATCCACGACGGTCGTCGTTGCGCCCGAGCAAGGACTGTTGCTCAACGCCACCGGATAATTGTCTCCAAGAGCGACGAGGGAACCCTCCGGACTCAGATTAACCGGCAATGGCGCTGGTTGTCTCGGTGAACGCTTCGGGGAGAGACGCTGCTTCGCGAAACGATTGCTCGGCGGATAATCGATCGGAGCCTCGCCCGTTTCGACTGGACCTACGATCGACACCACGTTTTGGATCGAGGTAAAAAAAAGTTTGATTTCTTTCCCAACGGCAAAGGGATGCTCTTATAATGCTTGAAATAATTGTTTGGGTTTGTTTAGACTCGAACGTACCCGATTGCTGCTCCTTCTCGACCGCCAAATCGTAAAAGCTACTCTCGGGGCCGCAACACGAAGAAACGTCGCCAAAGTACAATTCGCTCTCGGATTGTTTGGTAAGCGAATTGTTGCCGGTCTCCTGCTGAAACGCGCCGTTCTCAACGCCCTTCAGAAGCTTTCTCGTACGCCTCGACGCTTTGTTGGTACCGTCCTCGTCCTGCTGCTGCTGCTGCTGCTGTTGCTGTTGACGCTGCTGGGAGAGATGATGATGATGGTGATGGTGATGATTGTGGTGGTGCAGGTTTCCCAATTCAATGTCCGGATCGGTGCTACTCGAGAGCACTTCCTCAGTGTTCTCGTAGTTGTCCGAAGGCCTCGCTACCCGTTGTCTGTATTCTAATGAAATTCGAAATCGAAAAGAGTACGGGTATGTTAAAATTTTATTCATTTAACCAAAAACAAAAAAGTTTTCGTAAATAAATCTTATCGTAGGATTGTTTCAGAGCCGGTTCTTCTACCTTCGCAATTGGCGGCCTCGAAATTGTCCATTCTCTTGGTGCCCGAGATGATTCTGTTGTTGAGATTTACGGGAGTTCCGGTGTTGCCGGGGGAACGCATCGAGACCGCGGCGCGTCGTTCCTCGTTGTTCAGGGGAATTGGCCTCCTCGCCGGGCTGTTAGGATCACTGTAAGGAGGTGGAGGACCCCAGAGTGCCGCTGGTACCGGGGGACCGTTCTCAAGAAGGCTGTAAGACGCTACAGACGATGCGCAAGCCGCGTAAGGCGCCCCGGAACTCGTTGAATTTATCAGGCTGTACGGCGCTCCACCGCCTGTCTGTGACTCGTCCGTAAGCACGCTGTACGGACCAGGTGTGTTTTCTCCGGGCTCACCGCTACTGCTACCGCTGCTTCGCATCACCACTGCACCCCGGGACTGCGTCGTGTGAAATCCGTAATTCGAGTCGGGGGTCGGTGCAGGACCGCGAGAACGGGACCACGGCAAACGCCATCGCCTGGTACAGCATTTTTAATATTTTAGTTTTTTAGTATCTTAGTTTTAGGACGTCAGCAAGTTGAATAAGTTCTTGCTGTTTTCTTGTAACTGATGTTTTCCTAGATGGCGTTATCGGAAATACATGCGTGTAGTTTTAGATTTAGGAGATCTAGTTAAGATCAACTTTCACGAAAAAACAGCGAGAAATTATTAAAAATGATTTAAGCGATGCAAATAATTGCGATGCGGCATCGATTCGTTTCGTAGCTCTTTTACCTGAAGGGCGCGAGGTCAGGATTCGGCGTGTACAGGTTTCCGGGAGTTTGGGCCCACCAGGGACTCGTTCCGCCACAATCGTTGCAGCACCCGCAGGAACCCCCGGTCGCGCCGACAACGGCTCCACTGCCACCCTGTCCATACAGCGACCTGCACCTGTTCAAGGATGCGGTTTACAAAGAAGGACTTGGTTTAAAAACTAACGCGGTAGGCCGCGTATAGTGATTTAAATGACGACAAACATAACATTTCTTCATTTAATATATCTTCATTTCCTCACTTAAATTTCTTCAGTTTTTTTTAAACTTCCGAACTCATAGAATGAAGATAAACCGGGCAAAATGCACGACAGGATTGAAGCCATACAGATTCACGATTCTTTTTTTGTTACAGGGACGCTCTCACCTCAGCTGCAACTGCTCCCAGTACATCTTCTTCTTCTCGTGGCTGAGCAATTGATAGAGCAGCATGCACGAGAATATGCAAGCGAGAATCCCGGCAACCGAGACGCCGAAGAGAGCTCTGAGGCAGTCGTAGAGTGCACCGTGGACGACTTCGCAGTGCGGCGTTTCCTCGAACAGTACACCCGGATCGGAGAGAATACGACCTTGTGTCGAGCCATAACACGTGCACGATCTGAAAAGCCCGAATATCAGCCGGTTGATCAGCGTTGATCGGGCATCCGGGTAGGATCAAAAAACGTTCGCAAGTTTTACCTCGCTATTTCGGTGTATATGCACTCGCGCAAACCCTGGAGTCGCGACATGTGTACGACGGTGGTCGTTACGGTGACGAGAACACAGACGAGGGCGCAAACTACGCCGACCGAGCCGCACATCTTCATCTGTCACAAAACATAACCGTACACGATATCTCATAGAATAATAATTATTTTATCGTATCGTCGTGACCTTGGTATACTACTTTACTCAAATTTGAGATAAGTAATCCCCGAATCGAATATTGACGAATAAAACCCGTGTCAATTCATTGTCAATGTATTGATAGAACTTCATTCATACATTATTGATAAGTAACAATAAAAAATGATAATTTATCGTAATGTCACCGACGAATAATAGTAGAGAGGAGAAACACTCAATTTTGGTTAAAGAGTTTACTGGTATGTACTAAGCCAACGACTGCAGTAATGCAGTACGAGTGGGATAAAAATATTGCGTTTTAAATCGTTCTAAATAAATAATGATATCAAATAATAATAAATTATTCATAAATAATGAATAATAAGTTGAAATAAAAAAATAATCATTAATAAATAGTGGATAATTATGATAAATCATTGACAACCAATACTGCTAATCGATAATCGAATTTTATCAACAGTCCGAATCACCGACGTTCGAGATTCCTCGTACTCACCAAAAAGCCGTAACGATGCTTCCTCCTTGCCAAAAGAATGGTAAACAGGCCCATGAGAATGAGCTGTGGAAAATGAAGGGTGAGTTCTTGATAAATAAAGCAAATAAAAAAAATAGATAAAAATTACCATCGTTCCAGGTATATACGAGGGTACGGTCTCGAAGAGGGCAAGACTAGCGGTATGAGCAGAGAGTACAGCGTGGACCGCGAGGAATAAACTACCAACGGCGGCGCTTAACCCACCGCAGAGACAACACAGCACAACGTATTTTTTGCAGCATCCCGTATCGTCCCCGTTGTTCGGTCCTATGGGCATGCGATGAAGTAGCTGTGAGTACAAGACTGATTTTTGCGGTAGCGTGTGCGTAAAAACATAGACGCGCACACGTGGAGACCTTGAGGATGATATGGGGATTGATCGCGACATTAGGGGTAAATTGTAGGATCGAAGACGGGGCTAATAATAGAAGGGAAGCTCTATCTATCTATCTCTCTCTCTCTGTCTCTCTCGATCTCCTTTTTCCTCGTACCGTAAGGATGGGACGGTGGACACCGATAGGCTGCCAAGTGAGCGTGACTGAGCGAATGGCTCAGGTGAGAGTGCGAGTGAGGTCCGATCGTGGCGAAGGGCGAATAATAAGCAGCGCCACCACCTGCGGCCATGCTCATAGCCCCCGGCGCTCCACCCCCCGTCGCGTCGCCAAACTGGCATCGAACTATTTGCAACACCGGAAATCCATCCATGGTGTTTTCCCGAGCGCCCATTGTTCCTATCCTTACTCTCCTTC
Source organism: Ophioninae sp. B BG-2022a (assembly GCA_030522765.1). Classification (NCBI taxonomy): domain Eukaryota; kingdom Metazoa; phylum Arthropoda; class Insecta; order Hymenoptera; family Ichneumonidae; species Ophioninae sp. B BG-2022a. Next base: position 44,135 of record JAPYZJ010000372.1, read on the forward strand.
CGTTTGTCCTTTCGCGTGTTATCTTTCAGTATTCGGAGTCTTCATAACGAAGGATCGCGAAAATTTCCGTCGTCCCCTTTCGAAGCTCCTCTTCAAGCCTCCGCGAATGTCCGAAACGCCTGCTTTCAATCACTTCGAACGTTTTTTGAACCTCCTCGAACCCTTTGCACTATTTCGATCCCGAATCTTCTCGAAGGCTTCGAGTGCACTCTGATTTAATCTCTTCCCTTTCTTTTTTGTTCAAGATCGATTTCTCCCAAAGCCCAAACGACAAACCTCCTCTCGTTGTCCCTTCGGGGAGGAAAAAAAAACGCGCACACGCTCGTTAATCTCGTGCCGAATTGACGATACGCTCTCGACGCAGGAATCCCGCCGCCCGACTCTCCCCGGCGACCCCGATCCCCCCCAAAGTTCCTCCCGTCGGGAGGCTCGGGGGGAGGAACCTGCGCGGTCGTACGCGATCGCGAGATTAATCCGTGAACCAGGTGGATGAGCGTTTCGCGCCGCGCATATACACACGGCTGTCTTCATCGCTGCCCCATCGATGAGAGATGAGGCACTTGGGCGGGTCGATACGCGAGAAACGTCGAGCTCCGATAGCGCCCCCATGTATGTTACTAAAGCTTGTCGGGGATGTCGCAGGAATTTTTCGTATCGCCGGAGCTAACGAAACCAAGATTCCTGGTTGAGTCCCGTCGGTATGACACTTTTCTTTGCTCTTTTCTTTCAACGTACTTTCTGGAAGTTCGCGACTCTACGAGGATTCTGGAGGGACGAAGAAATTTTCGAACGGAAAACTCAGATGATTGGCCGCGTGTTTCGCTTCCTGGGGTGGCAGAAGAATCGTAGAGACAGAGAGAGAGAGAGAGAGAGAGAAGGGCAATCGAAGATTCGCCTTTTATTCCCTCGTGTTTTTCCTAATTGAGCTTCGCTTGCGGAAAAACCAATCGGACCTCCTCGTGTCTTGTCGCGTCTGAAAGCTCAAATTGGATCAGCGATCATTCCGAGACATCGGATGGCGATTCTACTCGCACTCTTCCGAAGTTTCCTAATCTTTATCGTACCGTTGTTTCCACGAAAATTTTACAGTTTTGGAGTTTTTTTTAATACTGACAAATGCCGAATTACGCGTACAGAAAAAGTAGCAAATCTTTCAACTCCCGAAACCTAACGCAATATAAATCAGGCTTTCAAATACTTTTTAAATATTCCGCGTGCTCACGATAATGAACAATGAGATTCATTTGCAATTTCCGTGACTAGTTTTGTGTCTAAACTCTCCCACATGAAATCAAGAAAATTTATGTTTCGATTGATATACTAAATCAAATCAAGGGTTTCGTAAAATTTGGTAGAAGCCCAGCCTCGCTTAATCCGGCACTGATGAATGAGACGTATGTATGATTTACCAAGATCGTAGGGGGCGTTTGGATTGTGTTCGTAACGCCTGTTAGGTCTCGGTGGCGGCCGAGGCGGGAGTGCTGGTGGTTGATGATGACTTCCGGCTTCGAGCATCATATCGTCGGACTCATCCGTTCCAGAGTTACTGAGCTTCATTCCTGACGCCATGGTCTGTTCACTTTGGCCCCTCTGATCCTGCTGCTGTTGTTGTCCGATGTGCTGATGGGGATGATGATAATGATGGTGACGATAGTTTTGCTGTTGCTGCTGTTGCGGCTGATTTCGTTGATGGCTGAACTTCCGGCGATGACTTTCTTGTTCCTGCGGTTGTGACTGCTGATGATGATGGTGATGATGCTGCGGCGAGGCAGCGGAATGACTCTGGTCCCGTTGCTGGAGATGGGACATCGGTTGTTGCTGTTGCTGGTGCGGTTGGATCTGGTGACATTGACACTTGCTCTTCTCCATCGCGAGCATACCCGTCGAAACCTACGGCATAAGTGTGCTCGTTCAACGTCAAATGAAAGCAGGTAGATCGAATTAATAGCCAATGGATTGATTGCTACGAAAAATTGTGACTTCCAGACGCAAACGGTTTTCGGGATCAAAATGACGCTGGTGGAAACGTTACCGATCAATAGAACGTTTGCAATAGATTAGCTGGTCCGGAAGCCACAATCTTTTGCAATGATGTAAAACGCCAGCTTTTAGCATCATTACAAAAGTTCCATAAGATCCATTGATGATAAACGTAAGTAAATGATAAACGTTCGTGAAATGTAATCGTATGAATTCCTGTGAGTATTCCCAACCTGCATAGGGTCAAAGTTTCCCTTCGCGTTCGGGTTGTTGCTTCCGATGCCGCGCTGCAGAGGCGTCTGCTGTTGCTGCACGATCATGTGTTCCTGATGATGAAAATTGCGAAAGCCGGGACTGTAATTGACGACGTTACTCGGGCTGGTGTCATCGATGCGACGTAGCTCATCGACATCGCTGTGAACGCTTTTGGAATCATTTCCGGCGGTGTTGGCGCGATTTTTCTCGCGCAACGAGCGGGCCTCTTCGAAGCGATTCGGATCTGTGAAATCCTCGATCTGTGAGGATTGTTGATGCTGATGATGATGATGATGATGGTGATGATGAGGATGATTGTTGTGATGATGACGGCGGGCGACGCCACCGACGGTCAGTCCCCGTTGTCGCGACGTTTCCTCGTTATCGACTGTCAGCCTCCCGTGAATAATTCGTTGATCCGGATCGCTCGACGACGAGGAGGTCTCCAACGAAAGCGTGGAATTCGCGGCGCTCATCTCGTTGTTTCGGGAGCGCTCTTCGATCGTCTCGGCTACCTCGTTGGCAAACTTTTCGGGACTTTCCGTTGTCGAAGCTTCGTCGATACGGATTATCGTCGGATCGCACGGACTCGTACCCCGGGAGGCCGGAGTTCTCGCGGACGAGGATAACTCTTGGTCCACCCGAGGATGACACTTGTTGCCGTTCTCGGGAGACTCGATCGTTGCACTCGCGCAACGACACTGCTGTGCCGGCAGCGGCGGCGACTGCTGCTGCTCGGCGAATCTCGAATCACCGAAAACGAAAGGATCCTCGAGATGAGGGACACCGATCGACGCCGATCGATCTTCGAGAGACATCTTCACGGAAAACAGGAGAAACCGGTGATCGAAGAAAAAGAAATAAGAGGAAGAACTGACTGGCGCGTCGGAAGTTCAGTCGCAGAATTAACAGTTCCGGGATTTCTCGTTTCGAACGATCGGATCACATGGCGATCGATTTTCCATGCTCTTATTCTTCCTCACTTATTTCATCCACCGATCTACGTTACTCTCGTTGCACCGACGCAACATCTCTTCCACTCCGGTCGCGATTCACTCTCCGCAAGAACAAGAACAATTAATGCACCGAGTCAATATTAATCCTCGAAGAATCACACATCATCGTGCTTCTCCCCAAAATTCGTAGTCTTTTCGTAATTGAAAAATTCTTATTTTTTATATTTTGTTTTGTTTCTTTTTGTCCTCAGCTCACAACCTCGTGCGTGCGAACGCGCCAGAATCCTCGGGGTCCCTTTACTGCCGGGCGTTCAGCTGTGGAATGCGCGTCTTTGCGGCCCTCGCCTCCCTCCCCCGCTTCACCTCTCCCGTCCCGTTTCTTCTCTTCCCGCGCGCTCTTCGTCACGCTCACTCCCTCTTTCTTCAACTCTTGAGTCCCCCGCCCCACGAGAACGGTCCCACGACTGGCTCTCTCTTCGCACAAGCCTCCGAACGTGAGACACCGAGGAGGAAGGGAACGAACGGAGAGAAAGAGAGAAACGAGTCCCCTCAGGTGTCTACAGTCATCCCACAAAGTTTTGGAGTTCGTTAACAATCGTAAATAACACTTTTCGTGTTGTTTTTTTATCAGATGCATCTATAGGTCATTCGAAGATCAGTCAGTGGACTGTGGAATTAAATGATAACTAATAGTGAAACCGAGAAATAGGAACACAACGAGTTAGCGAGACGAGCGAAAAGGACAGTGAAAATAAGGCCCACCCATCATGGTTCCTGAAAGTAACGACCCGATCGCTGCAACAATGGAGCTCCGATTTTTCTCAAGCCTCAAAGCCATCTTTCCGTCTGCCTCTTCGTCTTTCACTCCCACCTGCGAATCTCCGCTACACTCACCTCCAACAATTGACGGCTCGCCTGGGAAAAAGACTCGCGGGGGTAAAAACGAAGATTCACCGACTCTTTCTCATCGACTCACTTTTCCCCTGCCCTTTCGTTGTTACGAATTCTACCTGCTGTTGCGATACCTGCCGAGGGGTGAAACGCTATTCTTCTCGTACTGAAGTTTCTTGTAAAGAATGTACACTATAAATAAGAAGCCGTATTTTTTATCGTCTATTCTTTTATGTGAACTCCGACATGTTTCTCACGTTTTTTTTTTTCTTAGGAATCACTATTCTCGGACTTTTCTTGGAATTCCTGTGGGCGATCTTTTGAAAACGCGGCGGTCGGTAAGGAAGGAATCCTACAGATTGGTAGCAAGGCGCTACCAGAGATGACGCCAGGCGCTGCAGGCAACAACTCCAAATCAGGAGCATGGAAGTCCAATGAAGGTGCGATTTTTTTAACTTTCAATCCTGCGTGCTCGGCATACGTTGAATATAAAATTGTACACTTTTTAATATTGGAATTAGCGAAATCGATTAAATGTAAAATATTCATGAAAAAAAAAATCCATCTCTTTAATGTTCACGATTATTCGATATTTTTCAATGTTTCGCGATAAATCGGATACATCGACATGACGTCACAACATTTTCGAAACCATTTTTCGCATTACTGTTAAGTTTTTTAACAAATTTAATCGTCCATGAGAAAACTAGTTTCGGCAATTTGTGAGGTTATGATGAACTTCGTGATACTGACACTATACGATATATTAACAAAAGTATTTTGTCAAAAATTGCAGGTGGAAAACAAAAACAATTACGCTGCCAGGAAAACGCCGAGAAAATTGGCAGTGTACGCGACACGAGCAATGGGGGAGGCGCAGTTGTTCTTTCGGCCGTTAGGTCGCAACCAACGCTGCGGCAATTCGTCAAATCAGGATAAATCGAGTATCAATAACGTGACACAGCTGGTGGCAGCGAAGCATGCGTTTTCGTGGTGAACCCACGCGACCCTACAGTGGAGGGTACAGCGGAGAGGACTCGCGACAGGGTGATCGGTCACCAAACCCAGAAGCGTATTTCTCTAGTGTATGCCCACCGAGGCGGTTAATTTTTTTCCTCGCTTTCTACGTCAATTTGCGAAGAGATATGTTGTATATAACAAAAAAAAAAGTGTAAAAACATATTTCTTGTCTCAATACGTATGTAAGAATGGACATGCACGATCTTATCTGTCACTGGTGATGTAATACGTCAAACTACGATTGTAATGCAATATCTGTATCTGTTCATATCAATCACTCGAATTATATGTATGCGTTATTTCGAGGACATTTTCTTTCTGGGACTGTCCTCGATATCACTTTTCTCTATTGTAAATACGACGTCGCGTTGCGTAAGCGCTTTTTACGCGTAACGGAATAAATCAAGATTATCAAACTGTATTTACCCGTTTATTTATTCTTAAAAAAACCCTAATTGATTCCTGCTTCGACATCTTAATTAAGGCAAGAAAAGAAAGAAAAGTAACGGAGGATAATCAATTCGCCCGAGTCTTTGGTCGGCCATATTGCGGTTCGAAACGTTTGGGTTTACATCAGGAGCGCAAAAGTATCAAGGAGTTCGCGCGCGAGTCGCAAACCTCCTCGTCTGTTCTAGTTTCCTGATATTCAAACCCAAACGCGAGCGCGACTCGTAACGTTTGGGGACTTGTCAGGACCGCTGAAACCGCGCGACGAAACCCTCCTGACACCTTCTCGCGTGTCATGTTCTCCTGATACAATTCAAGTTTTCATGCCTAAATTCCCGAAGCCGCGCAATCGTTGAGCGGTAATATGACAGACCAGAAAAATTTCAGTTTGTATCAGGAGAGCAGAAAGATCGAGGAGCTCGCAGAAGTTGCGATACCTCCTCGCCTGTTATGTTCTCCTAGTAGAATCCGAGTTTTCATGCCTAAATTCCCAGAGCCACGAGACCGCTGAAGCCGGTAATATTGCGGCCGGAAATTTTACTTTCTATCAGGAACACAAGAGTGCCAAGGAGGTCTCGCGGTGAAACTCGAGATACCTCTTTCCGCGTTATATTCTCCTCATAGAAACCGAGTTTTCACGCCTAAATTCCCAAAGCCATGCAAAATGCTCGGGCTCGGCAATATTACGGTCAAAAATTTCCTGACGTATCAGGAGAGCAGAAGTAGCAAAGAGGTGGTGGAGGTAAAATTTGCGAGACCACCCGAGTGTCGTGTTCTCCTGATACAAATCGAGTTTTCATGCCTAAATTCCCAAAGTCGGTAATGTTGCGGTCTAGAGAAATGTCCGTTCGTATCAGGAGCACAGATGTAGCGAGGAGGTGACGCCATCTCTCGTATAGCTCCTTACTACTGATGTTATCCTTGTACGACGCGCCAAACGTTGACACGGCTACCATGGTGGGACGCGAGATGTCGTTGTCTCATTCGTCCCACGAAATTCTTGTCCACCTTTTACGCTGTTATCTTCTTCTGATACATGCAGAGTTTCTGATGCCGCAATTCACGAAGGGAACGCAAGATATCGTTAAATTTCAAACCGAGAAGGGAGAGGAATTTGAATGTTTTTCTTTGTTTATTTACAAATAATTGCTAAAAAAAGTGAAGATGCTTTATAATTTATTTATTTACATTAAAAGTATTGTACATATAGTTTATAACAATTGAAAAATACAGTAAAAAACACGAGATATACGATTTAGGCTATGTAATTTACATTGCAATGTAAAGAATATGGGAAAGGATAGACGAATCAACAAATTTAAAAAACGATTAAACATTTGTCGAAATTATGGAATTATTGTACATTTTTCTGCCAAATCGTTCGACAATTCGTAAATATTAACATTGAATTTATGATTAATGGTACATTATTCATTACAATTTACGTAATACTTAATAATAAATTACAATTTATTAATAAGAACAACAATGTTGAAAAAAAACATATAGTATGTTATTATATAACGTTATATTATATATATAATATATTATAATATTCAAGTTGTATATAACAATATGTATTAAGACCGTAAAAAAAATCGAAAAAATATTCAAAAATAAAAGAAATGTATAGAATGTATAATAATAAAAAGAAATAAAGAAAAATCCAAAATGTTCTCCGCTTCATCTCTGCGAACAACAAAACAGGGTGGTGACGCTGTACTTACAATTTCTGGGTAAATTACGTTACAGATCATTTGTATCAAAGAAATCAAGTGGAAAAAAATTGTACTCCGAGGGGTAAGAAAAAAAAATGGTTCACAACGCACGTGGGGAAATTGCTCAGGAGCGTGGGGGCTTGGTGAACAAAATTGGGAAAGTCAATAAGTCGATTATACAGCTCTCGGTCGCGCGCGCTTCGCTTGTCCCCGGAACGATTTATCACGATATATCACAGCTGGTCCGAGCGTCCATAACGCTCGAGCGTGTATCGGTTCCCGCTATACATAGCCTTTTGGCTTATCGTTCGAATTCCTCCTCCCTATCAACGCAATTTTTTGCCCGTTTTTCTTTCTCGCTCGCTCTTGATTTTTTGTTCTCGTCGTTGTTCGTTTCCTTTTCATTTCTTTCTCCGTAGCTGGGTGATCTCGCGTTGGCGAATCGTATCAATATTACGGGCGCGTGCAATTTGAGGTTAGGCTGACTTTTCTCGTCCGCGCTCGATCGTCTCGAAAGGCTAACGAAAAGGAGTTATCTCGGACGAATGACCAATCGAGAACGAATTATTTAAAAAAAAAAAAAAACGGATCGTGTCGGGGTCAAGGCGAGGAAGGAAAGATTTTTCTATCCTTTTTCCTTCGGGGAAGAAAAAGTCACGGGAGCCGGACCGTAAGTCTCGCGGATAAAGGAGCGAGAAAGAGGAGGAGGTGGGGGTCGGTGGTGGGGTGATATGGAAGGGAGAGAAGGGTGCTAGAGAACACGACGACGATACTCCGTCTCTCTCCCTCTCTCCGCGCTCCATTTCGCATCCTAGCTAAATAATAAATACGAGAGGCTTCTCCGGGGATACCCCGAGGGTGCCATTAACGGGGTAGGTACCGGCCTCGTGTACGGTGAGCTCGGCAGGCTCTGTGTGTGTGTGTGTACGGATGCTCGCGGGAACGGGGGAGGAACAGCAGTGCCAGGGGACGTTCCATCGTACTTCGAGGTCGTCTCAACGCCGAGAAGTGCCTATAGCAGTTTCTTAGCCCGGAGGCCTCTTCTTCTTACTCCGCCTGCCGTTTCCTCATCCTCTTTTCCGCTGGTCTTTTCTCTTCGGCGAAGCGAGCCGATGCGACTTTAACTCTTTTCTTCGTCCTTGCGGCTAGCGCGGATGACATTTCTCTGAAGGGCGAAGCTCCGGAAGCCTCCGAGCTCACGATTTTTTCTCTCGTCTTTCGCACAGGGAAGAAAGAATAGAAATAACGCTGCGCAACTTCAGTCCTTCGCTAACCGGTTGGTCGAACCCGCGTATTGTTCTCGTACGCAGAAACGATCTTCAAACTCGCCCACTGTCGTTTGGTCAACCTGTCAACAGTGCGTAACCGACATGAAACGAAAATAAACAATCAAAGCTGAAACGTAAATAAAAAAAAAAGATGAATCATGGAGTTCGGATATTTACGTGTCGAGGCAATGAAATCATGAAATGGCATGAGCCTCTACCTCATACACGCTTTTTCACCCCCGCGGGTTGACGCGGAAAATGAGAGAGCCCGTTGGGCACGAGTATAACTGGGATATAAATGCGGCTTGTGGTATCAATAATTGAGGATTATTGATGGAGTATACATACATGTAGGCAAGGGATACGAGTACCCCTGAAACGGGAAATTCGATCGGGATGACGGTGTGTAGGTTGCACTTTCTTCTCTTTCTCCCCCCACTCTCCGTCTCGTTCTCTCTCTCATTCCCTGCCGTGGATAGCCCGGTGGACGGGTGAGCATTTAGCGGTCGAACGAGAGGGCTGTGTATCCCGTGGATGCGTGCGCGAGTATACCACTGTACTGGTTCTCCCGTTCCTCTTTACTCGCGTAATTCATACAGGGTGATCGATTACACTCGAAGCTCACGTATGCACGTGCATCGTCAATAAAATATAAACGTTCTTCGGAAAGCCATTTGCTTCGGAAGAAAACGCAATTCTGAGTGCTTCATTGCGAATGTCGAAATAGCGAACGAAGGCGTATTTCTTCATCGTCTCGTAATTTGAGAACTCGCGATAACCAGTTTTCCGAATAATTCGGCTACTTTTTTGCAAAGTGTGTTTCGAGTCAATGGTGGTTAAAAATTGAGGTTAGCGCGCTTGGTGACCCGGTCCAAAAAATCGATCTCAATTTTTACTATTTTTTCGAATACCGGGATCTTATTTACGCGCAACATTTTGTAACGTAAACTTTAAGGTGAGAAGAAGACATTTTGTTTTTAGTTTGGCTTGGATTTTGTTTATTGCTGAATAATTTTTTCACGAAGTTCCCACTTCGAAACGGATCACCCTGTATGTACGTGTACGTACATGTAGTAACGCTGGTATGTATATCTATCACTTTACGAGAGAAGACTATACCGGTGGACATGCAGTGACTATGGTAGCCAGCCTGGTATCGACATGTCGATGATATGGCCCTTCTCTTCCTCTCTCTCTCCTTCCAACGGCAGCCTCCGCGGCAGGTTCGCCCCAGTACAGCGCGGCCGTAAAATATCGAACATAATCGTCGGCCATCTTGCCGTGTATATAGTAATCAGCCATTTCGCGACGTGGGCCCGCCCGATGACGATTCTCACGCAACATTGTCTTTTTCCAATCTACATGCGTACACGCGTCCTTTATTAACCACCATTCACGTCCGGATTCGTTACGGCCTGCACCAAGAAAGGAAGTCAGGAGAAAAGTGGACTTGTATGGCGACGGCGAAGAATGCTTCTTTCAAGGCTTTGCATGATGAGACGGATGTTACCATACGCGTAAGGACAACATTCCATTAGGGACTGCTATTCTTAATTCTCCGTTTATCGAAATGCTATGCTTTCTGTTTGCACGTTTTTAGTTTTACGTTTCACCTGCGCGCGGCGCTAGTTGTACGCTTCAAACATTCCCATGGCGCAGGCGCGAGATTCGCGGACCAAACAGTACGACCTTCGTTAGTGCGTTACTCGACGTATTAAGAATTGTAGAATTATAATATGAATCGAACGCTTGTTTACTGAACGTAAATTTTAATAAGTTTGATAAATAAGTCTTTAATAATTTTAATAAGTTTAATAAATAAGTCTTTGATATTTTCAATAAGTTTAATAAATAAGTTTTTGAAAATGATCCCATTCTCGAACGTGGGGTTATTGATTTAATAAAGTGAATTTTCGACGATATTATATGTCCGGTCCCAATTAATACGCATAATCGAGGTTCTACTGCATACGCACAGACGCTGCGCGCGCATCGTGTTTCTAACCATACCACTAGCGCTACGTTCGGCAAAGTAGGCATCTGCTGATATTTCCCATAGTAAAAATGACAGAATATGCCAGTGGCTTGGCACACGTAACATTTGACTGCGGGGGCCAACAACTGTGCAGCAGCACCACCAGGACCGCTGGCTTTATTGCTCCGCCACAAGCTCCCATCTACGAGCTACCACGATTTCTCTATCTGTATCCATATATTTCGGTTCGGCCGGGTCTCCCGTACGGAGACATCTGGCGTCGTAATATGTGGGCCTTTAACGTTAACATACCGGGAGACTTCTTCAAAAGCAGACCATCGGAAGTATTTCCGAATGGCGGCATTTGAAGAATCCACGATTTCGATTTGTTTATACTTCGGGATATGTACAAGGTCAACATAACGTCATACAATTAGATGTATCTATGATCCAAGTATCCCAATAATTAACGGAAGTTCCGTTACGGAGTTTCTGCAGGAGACACTCTAGCAGTTTCACATGCGATAACAACCGTACAAAAAGTACGTTTGTAACATTTATTTTATTTCCCACTTAAATATTAATATTCCCACTTATTATTCATTTTATTATAATTATCTTAATATATAAATATAAGTATTACATAATACCATCTTTAAAATGATTGCAATTAATTAGTATCAAAGAATAGTCAAATACGCGATATAATTATTATCTTCAATATTAGTTTTCATTGCATAATTGTTAATCCTAAGCAGCGTATGAAGACATACCGTCTCGACACCGTGTGTCCAGAAAAAAAGTGTATCTGCTCTTTCAAGTGACGTTGACCTATTTTGACCCCAAAAACGATGAATTATCATCTGAAAGATTTTCCCCCAAGTAGAGGACATCAGGTTGCAACGGTTCGAACGGCCAACCCGGTATGTACGTATGTGAGTGTGTACCGACGATAGGCACAGGCGAAAGGCCTCATTTGGTCGCGGACAAGACACACAACACGCTATACAGATCCTGTACCAGTTCGGATCCCCTCACGACACCGCCGCAGCTTCCCCACCTCTCCGACTGGCCAAGTTCGTGCGATCGTGTGCACGAGGCCTGTGTGTCTCGCACTGCTGACAGGGACACAGGTATGCCATATAACATTTCGAGAAGCTGAAAGCGCGAGGACAATCGAAGGTTCGCGGGTTGCGGGAAGCGCGGAGGGATGCGAGGACGATCGCGATACGTGAAAATACCATCTGTCATTGGAACGCGTTTGGCCCACCTATCGAGCGATCGGAGAGAGTACAACAACGGGGTTGACGACGCCGTCGACGACGCCGCCGCCATCTACCGGTATAACCGTACTGCGTGTATATCCGTTTGTACGGATGGTATACGCGTATGTGAATCTTCGCGATGAGCGTGGCATACCCGGGCGAACGTGGCATACTCGATAACCGAGTCCCTCTTCCATGCCACTTTATCGTTTTTTACTCTCCGAGCTCGCTTCGCCGGTCGAGCCGCTAACAGGCAAGTGTCCATCGACTTTGCAATGACGAATTATCACATCGTGAAAACGAATACGAAAGTGAGGTTATGGTATGGCCGTATGGTTACTCCGCTTTAGAGCGTAGACCAGAGCTAGCCGTAAAGGAGAAGAAGAAAGTGAGGTTAGGAAACGAAAAGCTGACGGACGGAAGTGAAGATGGAACGAAGAATAAAAGGCAACGAAAGTGAAGGAGTGGAGGGCAATGGTATGGAGGGTAAAATTATCCTGCTGAGATAATTAAAGATCATTTAGGTGTATATGGATTTAGATCGATGAACTTGCACGACGAATAAATTTCGATAAGTCATAATAACTTAATGTTTTGTGATATGTTTGCAATAAAGAATAATAAGCATCCAACATTGACTTGTTTTTTTTACCTTTCTTTCTCGTCAATATTAGCAATGCTAATATTGTAGTTACTCCGACGTCGATCAGAGCCACCCAGCCAAGTTGCCTAATGAATGAAATAAATTTCGATAGCTTATCAATATTTGTGATATGTTTGAAATAAAGAATAATAAGCATTCAATATTGACTTGTTTCTTTTGCCTTTCTTTCTCGTCAATATTAGCAATGCTAATATTGTAGTCACTCCAACGTCCATCGGAGCCACCCAGCCAAGTTGCCTATTCTTTTGTCGCTGCGTGATGATGCACAGCCAGCAAACTCGAGTGAAGCAAAGAAGTCTAAGCAGAGAAAACGTAAACAATGCAAATAACACCAAAGAAAAGCAAACAAAATGAAGGCTAGGAAGCAAAGCGTATCAATTCGATGAAGCAAGCAAACGAGAAAAAGCACAGAGTACACATTAAACGGCTGGGAAATACAATGTGAAAAGGAATAAAGAAGGAAAATAAGGTCGACTGGTTCGATCGTCGGAGACGCCGGGAAAATTACTGCCGGCCAGAATTTTGAATAAAAACCCGACGACAAAACGCGCTTTCAAACGCCTACTCGAATAATAAAATCTTGTGATAGCGAGGCGGGATGCGACCCCCGACTCCTCGCGCCCCGATCCGCTCGGAGAATCCCGCGAAGAAAGAGGATCGAGCACAGGGTGAGGAGAATCTCGCGATGCATAAACGAGCGTCCGATTTCAGCCGCCTTTAATTGGTTCCGTTATATTCTCGCATGAGAATGTCTTGCCCCTCGCTTCCTTCCATCTCGTCATTTTCCTCGCCCGCAAACCCAGCCCCCCCCCCCCCTC
>JAPYZJ010000373.1:0-47727 GCA_030522765.1 Ophioninae sp. B BG-2022a
CTGGGACCCATACATGCTTATATCAATCGTCTTAGAATTTCACCCCCTACCCCCCATTTCAGGGATGACATTCTTAGCTGGGACACCCTGTATATTTGACCGCATGTAACAAACGAAAGGCATCAAGCAAGTTAAAAAAAAAAGGAATATATTATATACCTCTATAGGTGTCATAGCGTGTACATTTTCGAGCAAAAGTATATAACTGGTACATCCCTATATATTCAGAGCAACGGTTACTGAACAACTGTATTAATTATTATTCTCATTATAATTATTATTGTTATGATATCATATTATTATTTGTTTTTAATTAGAAAAAATCATCATTTTTAATATCCAAGAAAATTCAAAAAAATGTGCGTTTCGTTTAAATTCGTAAAATAAGATAAATGATATTATTATTATGATTATTAACGTCGTTGTATTGACAATAACAATGAAAGTATTGGAAAATAATGAAAGTAATACGATGTAAGGACAATAAATTACGAAAGAAATTGAAAGATATTATTACGGCGAATAAATAAATAAACAGATAAACAAATAAAAAAGCGATATTCGGCCGGCTCCAATGAGTAACCAGGTTCAACCGTTTCCTTATCGTACGGTTATCATATCGTCGAAAAAATCAATTTGATAGTGCAATAATCAAGTGGTGGAGATCGTTTTCTCAAAAGTACAGTGGTATCGAGAAGAAAGTAGGTGTGAAACTGGAGAGACGATGAGAAAAAAAAATCGCCCAATTATATGAATGTTTATACTCGATAAGCTTCAAATGACTTGTCATTGGATCTGAGATCGAAGCTTCCGTAGTTTCGTGAGTTCTTTTCTCTCTCTCTCTTTTTGTTTTTGAAGGACAATAAATCTTCGTTTACGCTGGCCGAATTTGCCAATATTACTTGTGGGACAGAATGCTAAAAAAAAAGAAAATTAATAGTTCACTGGCTTTTCTTTGTCGAATATTATCTGAATGACAGGTCAATTCCGGAACGTATCGAAGCCGAAAAACAAACGTAAGCAACGCATGTTTAGGTTCGAATAAAAAAAAACACTCAATGGCCGGGCTATTGTTATACGCGGTCACTCGCTGTGTCTGGTTTGTTGATGAGCATAATATCAGTGATTATGTAAAATATTGTATGTACAATGTAATCTGAGTGTATTATTCGATAATACATTAAAGAAAAAAAAATACAAAAAAAGAAACAATACCGATTGACTATTGATAATAAAGTGTAAGCCAATCTTTTCAAAGATTACCAGCCGTCTTTTCATTGAAATATAATTTTTTCCAGTTTTTTCCTGACCCCTCCCCGCAGCACCTTCTTTCTATTTTGTTCGTCGCGTGGTATTAATCGTCGCACGATAATTCAAGTGGGACAAGGATTCGCGAGCGTAAAGTTCCTTCACGGTGAAAGGGACGATGAGAATCCACGATGATTACGGATTGGGCCGTAAAAATTCTATATTGATATTTTATTTCACGTTCAACGATTTTATCAAACCGCAAAATTGGTAGTCTAAAAAACCACGAGACTAATGATCACTGCTCTTAATGCGACGGAATTGTGAATTTTGCAATGTTGCAATATTTCATCGTTGTCCTGTGGTCGAGGATTGGAAATAGCGCTGGCACAAGTGTATTATATTAAGAGGGGGGGATTTTCTCGAAAATTGATAATTATGAATAAATAAATATTTTTCGAGAGAAATAAAAAGTTTTCCATTTTTAATAAACCTCGTATATGTATATGAATTTCATGATATTTATATATACGTATATCTATGCATACATATGTGAATATGGGTATGCGTGTATATATATATATAATGAAAAAAGAAAGAAATTCGAGATTCTAGCGTATTACTCTCGTGCCCTACTCTATGTCGCCTCTATAATTTTCACGAAGTATGTATTACGCGTGAGCGAACGTACGCATAATGCGTCCATTTCTCGTTGTATTACTAAGCGTTCACCGGAAACCACGCGATCGTCATTTAATTTGGCACCACATGAAATAATACATCATATAACAAGAACTGCGTAACTCGGAGCACATACGTTGAATTCCCGAGGGTTTTGCGTCAAATATAAAAACAGTCTTTCTTTTTCATTGTCTCGGGAACACGACAACCACCGCAATCGTAAACATTTTCCTCGACGCTCTGCCGTAACGAAACGAGTTCTTTGCCGAATGCGTTTTTTGTTTAATAACTTTTCAAAACCGAATATAAAAATATAAGCGATTTATGTTTGGTGTAGATTGATTGAAACCTGGTCGAGCTAATGGTATATCGAGTTAACTATTTTAAATCTAATTGAAGAAATAGATTTCTCGATTTTCCTGCAGGGCCTGGCTTTTCATTTTTCGTTTATTTTTTATTTTATTTTTATTATTCAATTTTTGATTTATCGCATTTTTAATTTGTTATTTTTCGTTTTATTTTAATTGTTCTTCTTAATTTTTAATATTTTCCTTCTTTTTGATCTTTTTCAATATATTCATTTCTCATTGCACTTTCATTTTACAATTTTCAATTTTTTATTTTTTTATTTCATTGTTAATTATTTATTTTTTGTTTCATTTTATTTTTACTTTTCAATTCTCATTTTTCATTTTTAGTTTTTTTCCTCTACCGAGGTTTTGTCGTCGTACACACAAAATTTCCATGATTAAGGTGACAGTACGCGATTCACCCTTGTGGCGTGTCGGAATTGCGTGCAGTTAAATATCCACGAAAGAGAGTATTTCCTGCCAGGAGGAAAGAACGCGCGCGAGGGAGCGCGGTAAAAAAAAAGGTCTCATGATCTTTCACTCTTTTCGCATTTCTCTCCCTTGCGTCACTCGTCCTAGAGCACGAAGAAACCGTCGAGTAACGCATATCTTTTAAAAATACGAATTTACAATATACATCATACATATTGTAGAAAGGATTTTCGCATTTTCACAGTCTACTTTTGCAGTTTGGGCAAAAAGATTTTTCACACAATGATGGATAACTTTTTTTCCTTCAAGATTTGGCACTCCAGTTTGTGCACAATCTCTTCGTTATGATTTTCCCTTCAAAATGCTTTTTTAATGATTAAAATCCGATGATTTTTCGATTTTTGGCAGAATTTCAAAGTTGGACTATCGATTTTTGCCAATTTTTCCATACATACCCCTTTGCCTCTTTTTTTGCCGTTTTTCAAGTGGACTTTCCGGGAAAGCTATACGAGATATCGATACGAATCCGACGCCATTATTCAAGTCAGACAAAAACCTTTTCCGAACACACCAAATGAATCTCTATCGCATAGAAGAAGCCTACTCTACGACCTTTTGAAATTTCATGATTTTTGAGGTTCCGGAAAAGTGGCCGGGACAGTCGAAAAATATTTTTTTCCGTTTTTAAACTCTTAAAAGGGTCTATTTAATCGGAAATTTCCCGCTGATTACGAATATGCCCATTTTTTGCTGAAAGTGCAAAATTAGACTGGGGAAATGCGAAAAACCTTTCCAGAATATTCTTTCGACATCTTTCCCTAGAAATG
Source organism: Ophioninae sp. B BG-2022a (assembly GCA_030522765.1). Classification (NCBI taxonomy): domain Eukaryota; kingdom Metazoa; phylum Arthropoda; class Insecta; order Hymenoptera; family Ichneumonidae; species Ophioninae sp. B BG-2022a. Next base: position 3,539 of record JAPYZJ010000373.1, read on the forward strand.
GTGAGTTCAATGCGAATTAAATTGTGACTTTGTCTTCAAGGTATAAAAATATATCGACATGGACTTACGATATGATACTAAACGTCTAAATATAATTATTATTTCGAGGCTAATCCCATTGAAGGGGTGCGCCTGATTGGCTGCCTTTAAAAATTAATAACAATTCAGGGGTTAATCCGGGAAGCATACATGCTTGTACCAATCGACTAAGAATTTCACGCCCAACTCCCCATTTCACAAATGACAATCTTACGTGGGACACCCTGTATAATTTTCATTCCTAATCCTCCTTAAAAGAAAACAACGAAAAATATTTATCATAAAATGTATTATTCTTCATCATACGCTAAGTACAAACAGTTGCGATCTGTAAATTACCATAAATTGAATTTCGATGTAAAAGAGTTTAATTTCCGTTTCGGTAAGTGAAAATGAAATTTTTTCAGAGGCTCGTCGGAGAGGAAATTTCGAATGAGATTATTGTATAACGTATCAAGAAACAAATGATATTCTGGTAAAATAACGTAATTGAGAACTGTGTCGATGTACAGAGAAGATCATCGCGGGCACTATTCACATTGAATAATAATAAAGGTAAATAATAATAATTCATTGATCGTAAGCTTTAGATCAATTAATGATAGATTCACTATAAATACGCGTTACCTATACGTTTGAAATAGCCGCTATCGAAAGATCTGGTTGTCGTTGTCACGCATGCGTTATTGCATATAGACTCACGTATACATACTCTTGTACATTCACGTATATCTGTATACGCTAACAGGACGATCATGGGGATTCGTAAAACGGGGAAGCGGTACTTTCTAAATTCTCTCGTATTCACGATGACTACATTTTGCAATCAGCCACCGAGCGAGTATCACTTTTACTGATTTTTCATCTCCTCGAATTCAGACGACAGATGTTGTACGTACAGATGAAAGGGCGATGGCGGTCTGTGTCGTGAGATATCTATTTTTCGCGCTAACAGTTTTCCAACAATACTGTGAGTACATTTTCAACGATTCGAAAATAAAGCACGAAAGAATAATAATTTAACGGCACTGAGTACGACGCTTGGATGTTTGAAACGTTTGAATAGTTTCGCGGGCTTTGCGCTCCTAGTGGATACGAACGGTATTAGAGCAGACTGTGAGAACCGCGAATCTCGTCGATAAATTTGAATTTTAAGTTATGTGTTTTTATCACTGAGGAAACACTTTTCTACCTATCTCTATCTATTTGTTTTTCTTTTGTTTTTTATTTTCTCCTAAGGCGAAGTGAAAATTGTATCACGTGACGTGTGAGAGGAACTCAGACAACTGAGACTGATCGACCAAAATTTGTTTAGATCAAATATTTTTTACGTTAAATAAGACAACAGCCAATTTTTGTGTCCATCGAGCAAACAGATCCTCGTGGTTGTAATGAAAAATGTAAATTTCTTTGAAAAAAGGGGGTTCGAAAAAGTGTGAGGTTATAAAGTTCTTCTACGTGTATTTTATTTATTTTTGACAGGTACTGTATAGTACCTGTCAAAATTTCAAGTAAATTATTAATGTTACTAGGAATCCTATTTTTTAAAAGGTGACGTCGATCGATTGATGAATATAAAAGTGAAAAAATCATATAAAAAGTGTCGAATCTGTGATAAGGCTGGATAAAAGTAATCTATTTAACTTGGTGACTCAAAGTTTCATGAATTTGTTTTTATTTCGGGTTACGTATTTAGGAAGTACTTTTTCTTTCCTCCTGTTATCGTTTTATTCATTGGATTCATAAGTTTTCAAGGAAATCGGAAGAGAGTCTGAAACAATGAATTCGCGTTGTTTGAATTCTTAACGTATTTGTTGGCTCGCCGTAGATCACGCTTGTGAACGCCACACGTTTTTCAAGTTTCCCGACGGTCGGGCACGATTTTTAAATACTCCACAATTTCATTGTTTTTTATTTTATTTTTTATAAGCGAAAGGAATATTAAATGGAATTTAGAAATTGAAATTATGTATAATTTATAATTATAGTGAATATGAAATCGAAATTAATATTCAAGCAAATTTACTTTAAAATTTAACTTTATAATCATAATTTAAATAATATTATATTTACTTTATAATTAATATGAAAGCAAACTTACATTGAATTTTACTGAAAAATTGTCCTTGAAACTGTACTTAAATTATGCACAAAAGATTGAATAGTGAACAATTGAACGCCAGTGATGAGAATCCGGTTGTTCGACCTCAACCTGATTTTCGCTGTCGTCTCGGTCCATTTGCACTCGTTTAATATATAGACCGGTTATTTCCAACCTTTCGTAACATTAGCGATGCAACGTCTGCTCGTTATCCAAGCTCGAGGTCGTTTAGTTATAAACTGATTGAACAATGAATAAAAAAGTACCAGTTATTTACTTTTCGTTAAAAAACGGAATTTACTAGCACGAAAAATTGTTACAGTCAATGTCGAGGCACAGAACAAAACGCTGAAGGATCTGTTCAACAGTACATCTTGCATTCCACCACCGTTTTCTTGTCCACATCCGCAAATCGAATTTTATTTATACACGAGGCAAGTAAATCTTACGATTTTTATCGATGAATTCGATTTTTATGTACACATTTTTGTTCACGAATTTTTATGTATAAGTTTTTGGGCATGAATTTTTATGCATGAATTTATGTGAATGATTTTTTTATACATGCATACACTTTCATGTTTGCATTCCTATATTTGCTTTTTATGAATAATATTTTTAATGCATTTTTTAAATGTATGAATTTACGTAGAATTTAATTCGTACATACACGATAAATATTCATTATTTATACTTATCACTAATAATGATGATAAAATTTACGATGATTTTGTTACGTCCGTTTCGTCCAAAGTTCATTTCAACGGACGTCATTTATGTGTGTGAAGAATACTCTCAGTTTCAAGATCACGATCGCTCTTATCCCGGAATGAAAGTGTCCCAGAAACGAGTCGAACACCTTTCTCCGTTATATTCTATAGCTGTTAGCACGTCGGCAGTTGCTTGCTCCAAACTGTAGCTATTTTGCGCTCGCTCTCACTAACTGTGATACAACGATCGATTCTTAGTGACGAAAAAAGCATGTTGTTTGGGTTTGTTTGGGTTTGAGCTGTTTGGACTCATCGCTCTCACTGACTGTAATATTGACTATGACCTCGTCAGTGACGAGGAAACTGGTTTCCTGACGAATTCATTTAAATAAACACCTCGAAATTGCAGGGTCACGAAAAAAAAGTTGTTTTTTTTTTACTTGAAAAAAGTAGTCGTGAGATGAACATATTCGATACCTGTCTCCTCCGACCAGAATAGAGATTTGATCATCGTTTTAGAATTCTGACAAATGAAAAAAAAATTATGTATCTTTTTTGCAATTTATATTTGATATATTTGTTGAAATTTTATTTCTTTTATTTTGAACATTTTTCAATTTTATTTATTTGTTGCAAATTCTGATGTTCTTTTTCTTCGATCGTTCAATGGTGATTGTCTACTTTACAGATCGACGCAAAATAATCCCGTTCTTATTGATATAAGAAATCCTCGGTCGCTCGATTACACGACGTTCGAAAAGTCTCATCCGACAAAAATTATTATTCATGGCTTTGGAGGGGGGAGAAATTTGGCGCCGAGCACTGATCTACGCAATGGTACGAACATTCTGCTAATTGTACGATAAGGCCGATTTTCTCACCCACAAACGCAATCATACATTTTTTAGAAATCCGGAAAAACTAAAGTTTTTTTTTTGAGGTATTAGAAGATTACGAAAATTTTCAAGGAATGTCCAAATTCGTGTGTAGATTGATGTGATTTTTAAGGAGATGCTATACTTTCAATGAATGTTTAAATATTATAATGAAAGTTTAAGCGTGAGGGGTAAGGCTATTATAATTATTTGGATATCAGGGCGTTAAAAAAAATTAATTTTGGCGGGGCAACTAAAATAATTGAACAGTCACTTGGACATTTCTCATAAAATAATATCTTCAATATATTATTATTATATTATTTAATAAAATAATCTTTTCTTTGAATTAACATATATACAAAGTAAAATTCAAAAGTAATTTTTCGATAATTTTCAAATAAATTGAAGAACTATTAAATAATAAAAAAAATTCAATAAACGATGGCATTATTTTTCAGCTTACTTCAAACGGGGCGATTACAATATAATAATCGTCGATTACGGTTCACTTGTTCGAGAACCATGTCTTTCGCAAATGCAATGGGCACCAGACTTTTGTTCCCGGTGTATTGCACAATTGGTGCAATATCTGAAGACTCATCCGCGTGGTACCACAGTCGAGAGTATTCACGTTTTGGGGTACAGCGTTGGTGCACACATTGCTGGCCTAATAGCAAATCATCTGCCCGATGACAAACTGGGCAGAATCACCGGTAATTTGAACAAAAGTTAATTTTTTTTAGCCTTGTCCAATCGAATTCGCCAATTTTTCATAATTTATATAATATCAGTTTTTAATAAATTCATTATGGATGATCAATTGTTTATTGTTTCAGAGTATTTATTATCATTATCAATTATCTATTTGTTATCATTATAAACTGTTTCGAAGAGTACTCGTTATGATTAACGAATATGATTACTTGAGTTCGATTTTACAAGGTTTTAGTTTATGCCAGACATGGTCACGTTGCAATCAACAAATTAATATTCCCTTTAAGACCGTAGAATTAAAGATTTTTTAAAAATATGTTACGTGTTAAGAACGGTCGTTTGAAATTAATTTCGGATTTTTGTGAGTATGGGAAAGTATGATGCAGTTGTTGAATCTTTATAATTGTTCTAAATCAGCGTACTTGCGTGGATAAAAAAAATATATTAAAAAATAGATCGAATTCTGTTTTTTCTTATTTCAAAAGAAGGAAACGTGTTCATTTCTGGAACCGATGTAGACGAATTTGTGCAGACAATCTGAAATAATTATGTTATCTTTTATGCATTCTTCTCCGAAAAAAAACAAATTTTCAGTTTTCAAAAAATAATGAAATCAATTTCCCAAAGAAAGAGAAACAATCACTCCAAAGAAATAAATTTGAAGCTTTTCAGGTTTACAAAGAATATATATATATCTTTTTAAGAAAAGTAGATTCCTTATCGAAAAAAGAAATTTGTTTTTTTTTTAGAAGATTGTATAAAAAATCGTACAATGACGTAACAAAAAGAATATAAAGACTATTCAAGTCGTAGATAAATGCACTTTCGTTAAACAACAAATCAGAGATTTTGCCTTTCATTCATACTCGCACTGTCAAGATAACGAAAAAATACGGTTCTGAAGATTTTATTTTTTCGAAATTGCGAGGTCAGGCATACGGATTAGAATTTGCAACGAAAGAAAATGCGATAATTTGCACAAATTCCTTTACGTAGTTGTACGAGTGAGGAAAGAAAAAAAAAGTGTTTTACGTGAAAAAAAGCCTACTCCACAGCCATAGTCACTAGGGGAGAGACGTGAACTTTACAGGTCTCGATCCAACGATATTTTTCTACATGAATGGAAATCGTTCGAGAGATTTGGATCCTACGGATGCCCATTTTGTCGACGTGATACATACGGGAGCTGGGATTCTCGGTCAATGGGGGCCAAACGGTCATGCCGATTTTTATGTGAACGGTGGTTCCAGTCAGCCCGGATGCGCAACATCCTCGATCCTTCGTAAGACAAACAATCGTCTAAATCTCCATTTTCTACATTTTTTATCGTTGACAAGAAAAATATTTCCTATAAATATTATCTTCACGGTTATCTGCCAAAGAAACTCTCTCGTGCGATCACACAAAAGTAACACCCTACTACATCGAATCGATAACGACAAAAGTCGGATTTTGGGCAGCACCGTGCGCAAATCTCTTCTCTTATCTGATCGGTTGGTGCAATCCGGGCGAAGAAAATTACGTGTTGATGGGCGAGGACACGCCATTTACGTAAGTTATTTCTTCTGCTATTCTTCCATTTTTATTTTCTCCCCCAGTTTTCAATTTTCGATTCTGCGATTTTGTACATTTTTTTTTATCCGTTATTCTTCATCGAAATCCTCAATGACGCCTTCTTTTTTCATCGGTGGAAAAACAGTTTTAATGTATGAAATTCACTTTCATAGTGTTCGAGTTACACGAATTTTTTTTTCTTTGCTTTTTTTCCCTTTTAACCCCTATATTGTTACCCCCATTCGCCCCCTCGAAACTCAAAATTGAATAACATTTTTTCATCGCTATAAGCTTTTCTCTCGAATTCGTTTCATTTGAATATCTTGATTGGAACTATGCGAAAAGTTACTCGGAGGGTGACCAACTTCAAGGGTGAGTTTCACCTCTAAAAACTGCTTTTCCACCGATAAGAGAAATTACGTTGTTCCTTAGATTTCGATAAAGAATAACATATCCAAAAATGAATAAAATTTGGAAGAAGGAGGGCCGGGGTTTCGAGTAAAATCGATCGTGTGACCGCGAATGATACTTGATTCGTAGAATGAAAAAAGATAAATAACAAATCATTATCACGAATCTCGGATGAGTTTTATTCGATAAATTAATGAGATATTATATTTGTTATCAGCGCAAGAGGCATTTATTATCTGTCAACAAACGCACGCAAACCGTACGCCCGAGGACTTCCAGGAAAAAAGCGGCCCCCGAAAAACCGGAAGCCATAGTCCTGCCACCAGTATTAAGTCTGCTCAAGCAGCTTATCAATATAATCATAGAATAATACGCGCGAAAGGATCGTCGATATATGTCACTGTATCAAAATCTCATTTCGATTCGAGGTTAACTTTCCTCGATCGTTTTTTTTTACCACCTTAAGAGATAAACAAACAACTCCGATTCCACATATTCCACACGAACGAGATATTACTCTAATTCCAGAAAAATCAAAACTGTACGTACCGTATGTATTAGTCACACTTACCTCTTTTTTTTTTCCTACGATACAATTATCGTTCATTTATCAAAGTTTTCTCTCTCTTCCTCCCCCTAGGCATTAGTTTCTTCGAGCGCAAAATATATTCCAATTTCGTATCTTTTATGTTAACAACAATATTTATTACATAATAATCACGATATAATAATAACTGCTATCGATTTACAATACATCGTCGTGCTAATCCTTAATGATATTTAATGGAACGATTACAAATTACTTGATAAATTCTCGTTTTCTTTTTATCCATCGCAAGCTTTTTCGAAGAATTCTTTCGTCGGTTGGAGGGCGGGGAGGGGGGAGGGTCGGTGGTGGATTCTATTGATTGGTCACCAGGTAAGTCACAAGTAATATGTGTATATATATATATATATCTTGGGAGGAGTGCGAGGATTCGGAGAGTGGAGGCTTTCTTTCTACATCTTCCTCATTAAATTATATCGCAATCGTCAAAGTCTTCGAGCGCCCTAAATATTCTTAGTACTAAATTCTCAGCGATTTCTTGATATTCGCAAGAAACATCAGCGAGCTCGATTGAAACGCCTCGTTTTCTGGTGATTACCAGGGTGGAAGGTGGTGGGGGTAATATGCATTTGGAAACGAGCATTCCTCTTCGTTCTCAGTTTCTCTTCGCTTTGTTTCTTGTTTCGTTTCGTTTTCATAATAAATAACGTACGTTCTATCGTGGAGGATTACATTATCATCGTTATTATACCTTTTTTCGTGAGAAACGCGATCACGAAGTAAATCAATGAGCAAATAAAAAAAAAAAATTCAATGAAGTGACTGTCAAAAGTATGGAATCGAACTGAAATAAAACGGCGTCCCGAAATGATTTTCGTTTCTTGTTGATCTTTTTTTTTTCTTTTTCAACTTCACTTTTATTCGTTGACAACGAATTCTCATTCGCTGCGAGCACGAGACATTGTTCCCTCCCGATTTATATAGTTCACTCGCTACATCGTACGCTCTAAGAATACAATCTTTTTTATACCTTTTTTTGTTGCTTATTATTGGTTTTTTTTTAACGCGAAATCAAAATCTTCGCACGTTCGTCTCGCCATTTTTTTTTTTGAAAAATATTTACACGTCTCGCGAACCGCAAATGTTTGATGGGCAGTTGCGACGGGAGATAAATCATTTTGAGAAACGACCGAGTGTGTTGCGAGTTCAATGGTGCAACGAGAATTCAATTATTTTCTTGAACGATTCTTCATTCCCTTGTTATTTGCATTTGTTGTATTTTTTTTCCCACTTTGATCTTCGTTATTGATTTTGCAAATATTCTACCACATCGGAGCACTCTCACGATTATTCGTGTCCGAGCTTTTACTTTTGAAAAAGCTTCCTATTGTTTCGTTGCTCCTCGTACCGACCGAGTACAAAGCAAAGACGCAGAAAAAAAATAAAAATTCGTAATTGTGCATTGGAATCAACGAAAATTCAATTTTATCGTGTAATCAATCGAACGATCGAGATCACAGATATTGTTGCCAGAGAATAAAGCAAGGCACTCGTTACTGCGGCACGATTGCAATTCTTTTTTTTTTCCCCTATCTATTGCAGGATATCGATGTTTATCGAGTAGGCACTGAAATAGTGATTTTTTTCTTTATGCATTTCGTTTCTTTTTCGTTTTTTTTTTCGTTTTTGAGTGCCTCAAGATATTAATAAATTTTCCTAACCGTGCCATACACGTATGGGGTTACTTCTAGTGTACGTTATCACCGTGCCACTTGATTCTCCATTTTGGTTGTTTTTTTGTGTGTTTTCTTTTTTCGTTATCTCGATTCACTTTATTTTCTAGCAACGATACGTGACAGCTTTTCTTGTCGAGATTCGAGGAGTTGTCTCATTGATAGGATTATCAATGGTCGAATGGGAGGGGGGAGGGGGAAAGGAGAAAGAAAACGAAATAACTTTACAAGGATCTTGACAGTTTCATGGTATGGCGTGCTTTACGAGCTTATCGTCTCTCACGAGACTAGCACAGGCATCGAGGTTTTAGGCACGTGGTTTTGCGCAGGTTATGATGTCAGCTTGTTTTTTTTTCTTTTTTTTTTTCGTTTTTATATTATCATTCATCAGCTAAACAAAAATCGGTCTTCAAGAGCGAAAGAATTCAGTTCGAAAATCGTGAGAATGCCCCAACGTCTGTAAATCCTTCGTTCGATACTCGTACTACATTATTTTTCATCGCTACTTCGTTACGACTACTAAAAAAAAATAGAAAAATGTTGGCGAAGAAAAAATAAAATAAAAAACAAACCCAAACTAACAAAGCGAAGCTTTGAACCTTCACGATGGCCGCGAGCGAAAAAATGAAATTTTAATGGACATATTTCAGGAAATAAAAAAAGTATTCCGCTCGAAAAAAACGGAAATTCACACTCGCTAGATTTTTTTTTCTCTACATAACTACGTATAAGTTATGCCTTATTATTTTTGTTTCCTCATTTTCGTCGATCAACGACCCGTTACAGCGGCTTGTGCCCAAATCGTTTGCAATGACGATTCGTGATGATAGCAGTGATAACAACGATGGTAATTTGTCATTATCGATTTTTAATATCGATATCAATGTTTATAATTATATCTATCATGTATATTTGTTTTTTTTCTTTTTTTCTTGGTTTATTTTCGCTATATATACATACGCATGCATACACATACACGCACACGCGCACGCACACACACATGTATGTATAATTATGCATGTATGTATCCTTTGTACAAAATTAATTATGTCGAGGCTCAACATTTTATAAAGCTCGATCGAAATGTCTGGCAAAGGGGGATGAAACTTTCGAGGGAAAAATCACTAATCTAAAATTACTGCGGCGTTTTGATGATATTGTAAAAAAAAAGCAAAAAATATTTCACTGACAATTCATATTTCCCTGCTTGTGAACTGTTACTGTAAAAACAATTTAAATTCTCGTTTTAGGAAGGGTTTATTCATTACGGAAAAATCTTCGATAAAAATATCGAAAATATTCATTAATTGCAACAAACTCTTCAACTGAAATATCAAGAAAGTTGATTTATAATGAAATTATTTATTATTTATTTCAAAATTATTATTTCTTAAACTAAAATATTGGATTTTTGTTTTGACAAATATTCTCAGGAATTCTTATCCGAAATTTATCTAAAACTTTGAAAAACGTTTACCAAAAAATTGGGGGCTTACTTTTTTTAGAAATCTATTTGAAACATTCGAGACCGATTACGGAAGAAATTTGAAGATTTATTTTTGGAAATCTATTTGAAACCTTTTGGAAACGGTTTTCAAAAGAAAATCCTCTTTACCCTTCGCAATAGAAAAATTGAACGATGATCCGTAACTCGACGTAATTAAATCTGTACTCTAGGTGTGTATCAATTAAATCGCAACTATATCGGTTACTTGGGCGATATCAATTGTAGTACGTATTCATTTCCAATGCGCTTTCTGTCTTCATTTATCTGTGTGTGTGTGTGAGTGTTTATTTTTTCTCATTAATCATAGAGACTTTTGTAATAGATAGTAGAGGGCCGTGGCTTCGATCGATGAGGATGTCAATTGCGGCGCGCGATTAACGAAATAATAAAAAAGGGAACAAACGTCGCTATATACAATTATATCTCGTGCGAAGGTACGTTGCGTGCAAATACGTGCAATCATTCATTTTTCTTCTTCGTCGACCCTCATCCATCTCTCATATTTTTCTTTTTCCTATTCGTTTGTTTTTTCTCTTGCTTCTAAGTATCCCTAGTTATATATGTTTATTTACACGAATAACATGGAATTACATTTCTTCATTGTTGTCTCATAAATCCTTTAGGTACTTCTTTGGCTGGACTTTCCTCTCAAAAAGGCTCACTTACGAAAACAAAAAAATTGTATTACTTTTTGTGCTGGTGCATAGAAAAAAAACAACGACAAAAATGTTCGAGGAAATAATAAAATTACGTGGAGTGTGTTTCGATGAAATTGTTAAAAGGGAACTCGTTTTAACCTACGATCGACGTTTTCGATCGTTTTCACACGTTTCAAGTACATAATGCCGCAATTAACGCTATCGCGATAATCCTACTCGTAATGCTTTCTCGATTTATGATACAATTGGTCCTGCTCAAATCTACAGAACCGAAGTTACGACAATGACAATGATTTATCATGAAACTATGGGATCTCGGAATAGAGGTACATCAGGGCGGAAAAAAAGTTTCTATTGGGAAGAGAAAATTTGATTTTCACGATTAAGTCAATTACTGTGGTAGAGAGGTCGAAAAATTTTGATGAGTCGATTGAATTACGAAATAAAAATGAAAATGAGAAATATAAACAAAAATTTTTGATATTCACAGTCAAGAATTCTAGGACTTAAAAAATTCAGGAATTCTTCAATTAATTTCGATAGCAACATCAAGTTGTCTATGGGAGGAAAGCTATTTCTTTTTTTTTCAATACATCATATATTGTCCGTACGTATCCTACGAGCAAGGATTGCGGATATAAAATTGGAAAGGTTTTTCTTTCATCTGCGAAAACGAACGATTTCTACGTGACAATTATTTCGCGATTATCTGACTTTTCCTATTCTTGAATTTTTTTTCCACTTCAACGTTATTATTGTAAGTGCATATTCGATGAAATAATATTTTCAATAACCCAATAAAAAAATTCTATTTTGACGTTTTGGAAATTGTATTGGGATTTTCGAATTTGATGGAAAGGAGAATTCAGAGTACTGCGAGGGCATGTGAAAACGCTATTGTTTATCCACGACGAGGAATTCCCGATTGGTGATTTTTATACTCGACGATTTTTGGGGCATCGAATTTTTTTCGATTTTTGAATTTTTAATATTTTTTTTATGCGAATACTATCAAAAACTATGGACATAATCGTTTATACGTCACTTACGATTGATATCACGAATTTAAAAAGTCGTAACAATATTCATATCGGATATTGTGATAGATAAAGTGTCGTAGCGATCGAGAGATTGAATATGACGAAACGAGCGTCCTTTTGCTTTTGTATTATCGCTGCACGTCTCTGATTCACGTTTCGAATAAGGATTCAGAAAGACCATTTTTATTGAAAAAATCATCTAATCTGTCGGATCAAATATATCGAAAATGAATCTTTGTCGAATAAAAGTATTAATTATCAATAAAATTCTGTTTTTTTCTTGTACATCATTGATCTCAATTTAGGACGAGCACATACGAGAAACATGACATTTTCCGGCTAGAAATAAGACCCAAAATCCAATGACTTTTTTCAGACCCAACATTATGACCTACTGTTATATAGAATTTTTCTTCTCACGTTTCGGCTGAATCAAATGAAAAACTTATTTATAATTCAATTCACGAAAAAGTTGTATTCTCGTTCATTAAAAAAAAGAAAAACGATTTTTTCTTCAAATTTAATTTGAAGACAAATTCAATTTAAGAGATGTTCAAATTAAATTAAAAATCACATTAAACTTGAGTTGAACTTGAATGGAATTGAAAATTACATTAAATTGAAATTGAGTTAAAAATTACATTGAATTTCGGTTAAATGCAAATTTAATTTGAAAAACAATTTTAATTGTGATTATTTATTCATGTTTCGTTTGAAATAATACCAACTTTCGTACCAACCTTTCATTTCCATCTAATCTTTCGTATCAATTATATCAATAATTACGTTAACTATAATAAGTCGATCGGCTTACGAAAATTCTCGTTACACGTAACTTATCGACTGACTTCTATTCGCTATTCGAAAGGACAGGAAAAACGCGAAGGGAGACATTTGACGAGAAAAATCAAACGGTCAGAAGTGACTTCCGGTACATCTCGCTGTAATTCAATAGCAAAGAAAAAATTCGAAAAAAAGAAGAAAGATTTTCCCTTCGGATGAACGATTTTGCAAAAACACACGAATTTCTAATACCCATTTTCTAACGTTGTTCACTCATAGAAATGTTTAAGCATTTTTTTTTTGTATATTACTAATCATATGCCCTCGTATTTACACAATATTATTATTATTGTTATTTTCTTCTTGTATACTCGTAGAATTCGCGCCGGGACTGAATTCCGTCGAACTGAAGATTTCAGCTATCCTCAGCCTCTGATATTTGTTCAGTCGACTATGTTTTTTCCTCTTTTTTTTTTTTTGGTTCAGAGTAGCATATACACATTCGGAGGGGTAGGCCCGTTTTTTTGTGTTCCTTCGTTTCTTGTTTTTTTTTCTTTTCATTGTTTTTTTTTGTTGTGTCATTTCTTTAGAAAGGGAGCCGCAGATAATTCCATGATGAGTAATAATAATTATTGATTATGCCTGTTATATAATTACTTGTTTTTCTTTTCATTGTCGATATACGAATACATGGCATAAACATTATATATATGTATATACACACATATATATAATATTTATGTATATAGGAATCTATGTATGCATTTTTACCTATATATGGATATATACATATACATATTTGTATTTATAATGAAATCGTCTTCTCTTTCTGGTCACCTTCTTTTACTCGTATATGTATGTATGCGTATATCGGGATTTTTCAATATATATATATGTATTTTTTTCCGATTCGAAGCAGATTTGGAATTCGACGGTTTTGCAATTTATTATTATTTTTTTTCGTTTATCTTTTTATTTTTTCGTTTCCCTCGGAATCAACGACGTACCGGCTCAGTTTCATCGACATCGTTGGCAATGAAATTTTCACGCGCACACACACACACACACACACACACTCTGACACACATATATCGGTACTCATCTTTTATTTGTCCCATTTAATAGCGAGCCAAAAATGAAGTACCAGGGATCCTCGTAAAATTTGTATCGTTTCGCGTAATCTAGATTTGTATTATTGTAGCGCACGAAGACATCGTGAACAAGGGTGCGATATATATATGTACTATCCCAAAAAATCGTAATCCGTAGTAACGTTTCCTCCATTTCTCTTCATAAATATCTTCTTTTTTTTTTTTTGGTTCAACGAGCGCGATAAATTGTTCAGGCCAGGAATAAACCGAGTTCGAATAGACAGTTTTTTTTTTCACGTCACAGTCACGTTCGATCGGTACGATAAATTTGTCTTTTTATCCGACTGATTTATTTATCATTTATTATTTCGGATCGAATCATGATTTTCTCGAATTGAATTCCACTCGAAAGTTGCTTATCCCTGAACCAAAATGGAAAAACATTGAACACCCTTTTTTTCAATGTGTCGAATTGCAAATTGCAGTTGAACAAAATCGTCTTCTCTCCTGTCAAATCCATCAAGTAAAATTTCGAGAAATAACAATTTTAGGATATTGGCGAGGGGGTTGGAGAGAATCAATGCTTTTGAATCGTGGAAACGGGAACTCGTGTCTTTCATATCTTTTACATCTATCGAGAGCATTAACGTAGGTATATATATATATATATATATATATATATATATATATATATATGTCTGTGTGAGTGTTTTCGTGTGTGCGTGCATGTGTGTGTAATACGTGTGTGTGTGTGTATATATACAAGAACTACCCTTCACCAGAACGTAATTATTAATGCCATCGTCTCTCCATTATGCTGGTATTCTTGCTTATCTTCATCTTCTCCTTCTTTTTCTTCTTCTCGTTCTTCCTCCTTAGTTCCCCTCAATCGTTAATTAGTCGAACGATAAATTATTAATATCTACTAAGTATTTTCTTTTTCTTTAACTCTTGTTCGGTCGCGTGTGTGTCTCGATCTTTTTTTTCTCCCTTCCAATGTTTGTCTCTCACTCTAATACTCCTGGAACGATCGAATTGGAAAACGAAAAATTGTCACTCATCGGACACAGTGTTGCGATTCGGAAAGGAAAGAAAATTTGGTTTTTCGATAACTTCAGTTTTCCTTGGAAAACTGCATAGTTGCGTTAAACAACTATGTTCGATAATGATTTCTCACGATGATTTTCAAAATACACGTAAGAAATGGAATAATGTTGGTAAGAATATTTTTGTAAAAAAGAATATTGGTGTAAAATAATATTGGAATAAATTGTAATGTAAGAAAGTTGTAAGAATTTCGTAAATATGAATTATAAAATTAATAAATCAATTATGATAATTATAGTGATCGATTACAAAATTCCTAAATTTCTCACGGAAATCATAATTATCATTAATGAAGTTAATAAATCAATTATAAGAATAGAAACGATCAATTATAAAATTAATAAATCAAATGTAAAAGTTATGATTATCAATTATATGAAAAATACACATATGATTAATTGTAATAAAACGATTAACAGATTTACAGATTTGTTCGTCGCAAGTTGCCAAATTTGAAAACGTAAACTCCCCATGTTTGCCAAACAAAAATTCTACGTGGCGACGTCGGAGAAAAATAGCTGTATTTTTTTTTGTATTGGGCGGTCAGAAAGAACACAAAATCTACAAGAAATACTTGATGCAATTGAAAAAAGAGTTTTCTTTATCTCTTGCAGATGTGTGTTATCGAGTTGGAAATTGTTTTACCTTTTTCTCTAGATTCGCGTTATTCATACCGCTTAGTCCTTCTTCTCGCCGTCTTCGGGATCCTTAAGGGTGTGCCATTGAGCGATGGGACGTCGCGGCGATGCGAGCATGTCCGACCAATGTCTGAGTTCGGTGCCGCTCGCGTTGTAGCCAAGGATAACTTTGCCGATCGGCTCCGAAGTGCCGATGCGATCGTAATCCACAACCGTCACCATCAGATTCACTTTCTAAAAGGTCAAACGTGGGACAGATCAATACTGGGTTCATCCAGTAGGCTAGAAGTTGGTCCAAAGTGGTGGGTTAACGTTTTTTCGTTTGTTTGGGTTTGTTTGGATTTCGATCAAACATGCGATAAGATCCGACGTAAACAACTCCCTGTCGCGTTCGAGTTCGTTCCGGCATCGTCGGAGAATCAATGTTCGTGGATTCCGTTAGAAGATGCAGGTTCACGAAAGAAAAGGGTCGCCGGAAGAAAACGGGCTGCCATCGATGACCTTCGAAGACTCAGCGAGCAAGAAAAAAAGCGAAGCTCAAATTCTAAGCTCTATTCTAAATAATCTCGACAAGCGTGGCGAATGATTCAGATATCCCAATGAAAAGCAACGGCGAATGAACGACAAACAAAGAAATAAAATGATAAACGAAAGTTTGTAAAGCTTTCGGCACACTATTTCCTGTCTTCACGGAGCCCTCTTCTTCCGGCGGCCTTTTCTTTCGCGCTTAACCGAAGATTCACGTGTCAATGTGAATCACCGACCTGTATCTGTTCGAAGGGCACCTCGAATGAGAATGATTCGTTGTAGTAGGGATTGAGTGTGCACTTCTTGATCGAAGTTTTCTTCTTCTTCAGCCGTTTGCCGTTTTGCATTAGGGCTATCTTAACGTATGGATCTGAGAGACCACCGACGTCCATCTTCTTCAGATTCTTCGCCTCGAGTATCACCACCGTCAGCTTGCCGGCCGTTGGCACGTAACGAAGCGAGAAACATATGTCCCCGAGTTTGTTGTCCTTGAAAGTAACGATCGATCTATTTTTACGATTGTTCGAGAGAAATGGAAAACAAAAAACGAACAACACGAATGTTTCTGTACCGACCGTAGGTCAACGACCCACGCCTCTTCGTTGAGGAATATCGGTGTTTGTGTGTGTTTTCTGTCTCTTTTTTTTTAACGTTCCCACGGAACGCTGACGATCTCCAAATTGATCGGAATGCCGGAAAATAAAACTTGAAAAACTGGGGGAAATCTTGAAGAATCCGATTTGACGGAAATCATAAAAACATTGGCGTAGCCAAAATTTAAACAAGTGGGGCTTGTTGGGTTTGTTTAGAAATTTTAGTCATCAGATACGCCAAAAAATTGAAAGAACTTTTGAGGTCACGTGGGACATGTTTTCTCACTGAGGAGTCGCCTGGTCGAAAGACGAGAGTCCACTTACTTGACCACCCTCGCCCTCGACGCTCTGCAATTCTCGCCATTCTTCGATCGTCTGTGCCAAATCGATCTGACAAAGTGGAACTTTGACTTCGCCGATTTGGTCGTGTTTGGAGAATCTGTCGAAATCGAAGATCGCGAATACGAGAGTTTTGTTCATGGCGTCGGCGTAAGGAACTCCCTAGACAACGCGGGGTGAAGAAGAAACTCGTGATAGGCTGTTCATCGTTTCGTACGATGATTGACGATGGAACTTGGTTTTACTCACTTTGAAGGTGAAGGTCTCGTTGAACTCGGGATTCAGGGTCTTTCTGTGTACCTTAGTCTCGAACTTCTTCTTTTTGTCGGGCAACAGATAGACCTTGACGTAAGGATCGGAAGTGCCGCCCATATCGAGAGCCGGAAGTTCTTCGGCCTTGATAACCGTTACTGCCAGACTGTTCGAATTGAAGTCATATTCGAGCTGAACAAAAATTGCCCGTTAGCGTATAGATTCGAATAAACCTCGCGAACCTAATTATCTTGGAGTTGTACGCAGGGACGAATTAGCAGTTCAAGCAGGAATAGATACTTCGAATCGTTGGTGTTTTTCGAATACTTCGACAAGTGAAATATCTTTCTGAGCAGGAAAGATGTCGAAAAGGACTACAAAAATTGTCAGTACTGGTCGAAACGATACGAAGAAAAAGTCAGGTCTGTTTAGCCTAAGCTTGCTTGGAAAAGTGACGTTTAAGTTCGTTCGCGAGTGTGGTGTTTGGCTTTCGTTATAAATAAAAGGATTTTGGGGCTAGTATGTGAAGGTCGTGTTTGGGTTTACCTTTCTAAACGTAACGTTTGGGTTTATTCGTAAAATTGGGGGTTGGGCGTGAGTTGGGTTTTGTAAAAGTAAGGTTTTGTCTGCAGAAGTGGTGGTTGGCTTTGGGATTGGGTTTATAAGTTCCATTTTTATGATTTTCGGGTGAAAAAATAATGTTTGGGTTTTTTTTTTGGAAAGTGATGAATTTTTCTTCTGAAAAACTAATTTTCAGATTTGGGTGTGAGTACGTTGAAGTAGCGTTTGGATTTATTTTTTGCAAAAGTGGTATTTGAGCATGAGTTTGTCGAAGTAGCTTTGAGGTTTTTCGTAAAAGAAGTGTTTGGGTTGTTTCTAGAAAACACGTTTGAGTTTTACATTTAAAAGTGGTGCTTGTGTTCGAAATTTGTTTTTAAAAGTGGCGTTTAAACTTCATGACTAAATTCAGTGCAAGTACTAGTTTAACCCGGAAGTTCGTAGACCAGAAAATCGTATTTCGTTTCTCGTGCAGGGTTTCCTCAACGTTTGATCGAACGCATAAAAGACGTGTGACAAGTACGTACTCATTAAACAGGAGGATAAATGGTTTTTTTTTTGTTCGTTTACCTTGTACTGGAGTTTTCCAAGTTTGACCTCGCTCTGTTTGCTCTCAGCTTCGTCAGGTTCTTCAGCATTGTCTGTAAGCTCTTCCATGTCCGGCTGTACCTACGCATATCGAAGTGGATTCCACGGGGGTAAAAGAGGGGATCATCTAGTCGCTAATATATGACACGGAACACCGAGTGACGAACCTTGTCCTTATAAGTGCCACCGAGGAGCTGTACACTCTTAAGGTCTACAACACCTTTTCCTTTCTTTCCGTCCTTGCCGCGACGCTTGCGACAGCATCTTCTTATGCACCAAAAGCAAAATCCGAGTACCACTACACCCACCGCTGGTACCGACAAAAAATTTTCTTTTTTTTTTACCAATCCCCAAAACAAACCCAAACGAATCCCAATATATTTTGAGATTCGCTTGATGGATGATCCCTACGATGTCTTCGATGTATTTTCGTATCGGCATAGTTCGTTGCTGTTATCATTGATCCCAACATTTTTTATCAAATCTCCTTTTAAATTAATACTCCTGATATTGAATCCAAAAGCAACATTGTTTGATTCAAAGACACGTAGAAGGTTGACGTAACCTCATAAATTATGGAAATCGGTTTTGTCATCGGCCTTTGAGTTTTCAATAAAAAAAATCAAGCATCAGTCTCTGTAGAATTCATAGACGCGGAAGTCGATGTTTCATCCTTAAAAAATCAGAGTTTTAACATTTCGTCTATTTCTCTCGCACTCGTGTATCACGTGGTACATCTTCTACGTGTCCTTGAGGCGAAACGCTATTTTTCAGAAATTGATGATACGCTTTACTTATTGCAAATCTAAAAAAAAATATCATTTTTTTTCACGAAACGTTCCGCAGTGCAAAAAAAGTTTTGTACATTGCACTAGTGGATGCAGATCGTCGTATGCTTGACGATAATGCTAAAATAGTGCTCGTACTGCTCTACACATTGGCAAAATCAAATATCAAATGTTTTCGTATATGAAAATATATTTCATTGATAAAAGGGGTTGCAACGTTCGTCTAATTTTCGAATGATATTAAAAATAAAGAAATGTATAAAAAAAGAATTGCATTACAAAAGAAAAAAGAGTAATAGAAGGAACACTGCATCGTTTGTCTAATTTGGGTGCAATGCATATATTTTTTTTACGACCTTTCAATATTCATATTAAATATATATATATATATAAATATCGTTACGAAAAAACGTTTGGATTAAATAAATGACTTACCTATCAAAATGGCAACTAAGGCCCATGGCGGAATTTTCGTTTTGTCCGATATTTCCTCTCCGTATTCTTTGAATACGGTCTCGATAGACTTCGAAGTAACCATGGTGACGGATTCCACGTCACTTGCATCTGGAACAATCCCGATGGAGTAATTGGTCCCTTCGGTGTAAAGTTTTGCGTAATGAGTGATCCGTAACGACTTGTTCACGTAATAATGTATAGGGTGATATGAATGATAAGGGTTATTGATTAGGCAATGTTGAAGGTTCCACGAATGAACGTCTTACCACTCTTACCCTCCTCTTCGGGGTTTGTGGTCGTCGTGAAATTTGACATGTTATTGAGTAAACTCGCTTCGCTCGGACCAGGACCCACGGTTGACGATTCATCTCTCACCGGCGGCATTTTCTACATGAACGAAAAAAAAGGTTCAATAAGGTTAAAAATTCGAGTCGTTTGAGTACGAGCAGTTCCAATGGAGGGTTGATTTTTTCATTCGAAAAAATCGATATTTAGGACGGTCTCCGTCACCAGCTGTTCCAACCCAAACAAACCCAAAGTTTGGTTCATCTTGGAGACTAGCTTGGAAACGTTTAGAGCGCAACGTAGATTTCTGATCAAGGACCATTTGACCCAAAAATGTACAAGTCGAGCGGATGGTGTTATCCATTTGGCAAACGAGACCATGGCGCAGAAAAGGCGAAAGTAATAAAACAGGAAGAGTTGGCACCACCGACGACGTCAGGGAGCATCAGAGGCCAGTCCTTGGCGCCTCTAGTGTCATGGTTTTCTTCAACGACCTTCATTTCCAACGCCGACGTCTTGACCTCGATAAATTACAAATTCTAAACTTTTTCCCGAAGAAAAAGAATGGATTTTTTTCTTCCGGTAATGACAGATATTGATGCGGTAGTTTGCAGTCGAATTGAAACTTAAAAAAACACACACAAAAAAAAGAAAAACACTCTGAATTTTGGATCAGCTTTTTTAAAGTCCAATTTTCGAAAAAGCAAAATTAGGTTTTTCCAAACTCCCATTTTCGAGACATGGGGAAAGCCTTTGTAGGTTTTTCAAAAGTCTCATTTTCAAAAAGTCGGAAAAGCTTTTTGCACTTTTACGCATAGATTTCCAAAAGAAAAATGTCAATCCGTTCGAGCTAATGGAACGAAGTATTGTCGATAAAAAAAAACGATGAAAAAAAAAAACAAAAATCGCAGATCATTATTTAGACTCGACTCGTTCGAGTTACGAAAGAGCTGGCGTTTGAGAGGGAAAAATAAAAACGTGAACGTTCCTACAGAGTTTGAATGGGATATCGTCGACTCGATTGTGATAAAGAAAAAAAAAAGTATAAAAAGCTCCAGTCACTCAGTTATTGAGTCGTAGATGCGTAGGCGTGCGCGTGTGCGCAATACGTGTCACACGAGGACGATTTAACGTCATAGGATGAGGGAGAAAGAGAGAGAGAGAGAGAGAGAGCGAGGGAGGGAGAGAGGCAACGAGGGTTCGTAGCTGTATTTTAGTGGCGCCTTGAAAATCTACAGGGTTTACCAAGAGCTCGTTGTTTCTTGTAGCTAAAAAAACACATCCTCCAATATTCATACTTTAATAATAAAAAACAAGACGATATTCAAGTGCATCGTTTATGAGATATCGATCGTTTCATATTGCTTTCGAATAAGCACATTAAAAAAACATTTGAAATAAATAATAACGAGATGAATAATGATACACAATAAATAAATAAAATCATAAAAAACTGTCAAAGTGAAAAAGATGAAAGATGGAGGAAAAAGTGGAAAAACAGAAAAAAAAGAAAAAAAAAGAACGACTTGTACAAGCCTGCAAGGGTGTACACGAAATAATTGGACAATAATAATAATATAATTTGATTTATATTTACAAATGAAAAATATAAACGTTTGATTAAAACGATTTAAATTTAAATTGTAAGAATTTCTTTCGAATTAAATAATGCATACGTTTTTTTTATGGAATATCCATTCAACGTTCATGCACTTCGATATACATATAGCGACGAATTTGATTCCAACGTGTGTCCTCACAAACGATTTTGATAAAAAAAAAGACTTGGGTAATGAAAGGCCACGAGAAAAACGAGTAGGTATTCCATTTATCGCTCGGTGGGTATATAAGATTGATAATAAACTGAGGAAAAGGTAAAAGGAGGGCGGAGAACATGTGTCGATCTTCTTGAAAAGAGAAAGCTATTAAAGCGTGGGTTGCTGGGCGGGTCGTAAACAGCTCTGAATTTTATCATTGCGAGGAGTCGGAGAATCGTGAAAAGTGAGCTCGGAGGAACGGACATTTGTTACTGCTTAAGACGCAGGTAAAACGTGTAGCGTAAATTGGATTTCATCTGTACTGCATTCGTGTAATTTCCAACACGATTTTTGGTGGAAAATTTCCTTTATCACGAAAGAATGAAAATCCTCAATCCAAAAAGAGCACGAAAAGATTTTCGTCACGCAGTGCAAAGATATTAATAATTATTATTAATATAAAATTGATAGAGAAATCATATATCATATATGACAATATAAAATATATTTATAGTTGTTAATATAATCATCAATATATATTGGTAAATATTAGAAATATATATTGATATAATTATTAAGTAAATATAATTTAATATTAATAATTTCTCGGTGGAATTCCATTTTCGGAAATACGAATTAAAAAAAAATATATTCATTGGGAAAAAGTATTTTATTCGGGGAAAATCTGGTATTTTAATTACATAAAAAATGTACAAATATTTATAATACAAGTTGGTTGTAGGAATCGTTAAATTTTGATGTTTTTTTTTGGTGTGTCGATAAAAATGGAGAACTATTTAATACATAGTCAATAAAATACTCGGATAGTATTTTTTCAGAAAAAATGTGGTAGTAAAGTAGCTGTCATCATAGATACAATTGAAAGCGTATGTGCTTGACACTTCATTTAACTAGCTGTGCCTAAGGTAAGAATTTAAAAAAATAAAAACAAAAGATTTGCCGAGTATGGATTTCGTATGAGAGAAAAGGGTGAAAAGGAGAAAAGAAAAGGGGTCGGAATTTATCGGAGGAACATCGTCTGAAAGCATTCTTCTCGTGCCAGACGAGTAGCGGGAGTGAAAAAGAAAAACGAGAGGGAGAAAAAGAAATATCGTAATAATAAAAAATTAATTTAAAAAGAGCCGAATGGAGAGAAGCGCAAGGCTGTAAAGGCCACTTATCCCTAGTCGTATATGTATTCTTCTGTCTAAAACGCCTACGATTTCATCTCCGGAAATTTCCTTTCACTTTAGGGCCTCAGTTGCAGTCTGTTCGCGACTGAAATAAGCTGTCCGCGTGTTAACTTAATATCAACTCATTTTAAATCCGATTTCATTATTCAAGAGAGCAGGAGACGATTGCACGAATAGCGAATTAATTCATCCAAATTCTGAGCTGAACAATGACTGAATTAATTCATCCAGCCAAGAGCTGAAGAATGGGCTCTGAAATGCAACTATTTAAGCACGAGAACAAGATTATTTTTCCAAAAATTTATTTTGAAAAGTTTATTTCGAAATTTACTTTGAAAAGTTTATTTCAAAAATTTATTTTGAAAAGTTTATTTCAAAACTTTTAACTGAAAATTTTATGTCAAAAATTTATTTTGAAAACTTATTTAAAAAATGTTTTTATGTTTATTTTTAAAATGCCTTCTCTCTTCCCTTTGCTTGAAGATTTGTTCACCAAGGTATAAAAAAATCATCACTCGATGATTCGATCATGGATCACGATTTTGGCGACAATCAGTATCAATTGTCATCGTTATTGTCATTGTCATTGTCATCCCCATAATTTTTATCATCATTGTCATTATCAACGTAGTCGTCATGATCGTCATCATCATTTTTCTCATCAATGCCATTTTCATCATTGTCATCGTGATCATCATTATAATCATTGTCATTGTCATTATCATAGTCATTATCGTCATTGTTATCATCATAATTGCCATCATTATCACCATCTTCATTGTTGTTATCGTTATCGTCATTTCTCTCAGCCGATTCGACATTGCGAGTTGTAACGTATTACCTGCTATCAGACTCTTAATAAAAAGTCGTTTAAACCTTCGGAACGTACCAAAAATTGGGCAAATGGAGCGTGAAGAAAAATGTTTAGACGAACGTCGCTGGTTCGACGGTTGAGGAACGATAAGCTCTCGGGCACTCGTTCATGAATCGATAAACGGAGCATCAGTATGGAACAGTTTAAATTCGAATCGCGAATGGTCGGTGTATGACAAAGAGAATAAAAATCTATCGGAACAGAGACTCAATTGTATATAAATAGAATGTCACAGAGGATCTCACAGAGGATCAAGATTCTGGAGTGGAAACGTCTAATTACGTTTATTTGAATACGGGTGGACGAAAAGTCTCATTCTAGCCTGGTCTAGTTCGCCGAACGCTGAAGGATATCGCGAACGACATGCCCATCGTGTCTATATCCATCATCCGGGTATGCGGAGGGGTAAAATTTCTTCTGGTAGTTCTCCCGTGAACGCTTCGGTAGAGGACATTGTGGGACTCTTGAAAACGGAGGGGTAGTTTGGGTCAATCGATACTAAGGAAGTTAACCCGGAGATAAAATAATCTACGAACTCTTATGGGTGCTGTTTCTTCGTTCATACGTGAGTCTCTGTATACATAGACACTATGGAGCTTTCGCTCCGCCATTGGCCTCTTATTATACCTTCCAATACGATTACAACACCTCGTGACAATGCAATTCGTACCGAGGAAGAAATGCAAAATAGGTCATGAAGAAATTAAGCAGATCGAAAGAGGATGTCTGACGAAACGGTCAATTGAGATAAACGTCGTTACTTTTCGACTCCATGAAATCTTGATGATCCCGTACACTGTTGTCAGTTCGATGCACAAGTGTTTTGAGGCCTACTTTAAATTTTGTTATGATTAATGCATAATTGCCTGAGGAACTGGTTACTCATCAATTATTCGATTATTGATGGCATTTGATTGATTGCATTGAATAATAATAATTGCCATTCGAAAAAGATACGTATCGATTTCGTTCAGATATTAGGTTAGAATTGGGTAAGAATGAATTGTAGGATAATTATTTTATGAAAAAATAAAATTTCACGTCCTAATAATTTTTTAAACCTTAGTGATACATTAATTATTTTAGTTTATTTTTAAGACTACATTATTGTCAATTTTTCTGACACTTGTTGCACGTGTCTCAAGATTTTTGGAAATAAAAAAGTTCATTCTTCGTCGACACGAAAATAGAACAAAAAAAGGGAAAATGAAAAACTTGGATCGGTAAATGGAAAAAAAAATCTGTATTTTTCAAATTTGAGCTTTATTCGTAGGGATTTGTGACTAGCAACCTTCGATCGAGTAGCATTCTTGATGCGTGTCGATCCAGAGTGCAAGGTTGGTGTTCTATGACAAGGTGTTACATTCCATCAGTATCCCCTTTCTGTTCGAAAAAATGTCAGAGTGATCAAATTTCCATGGGAGAAAAAGGACAAAAATGATGGAAATGCTGATGTTTTAGGATGCAGAGATAAAAGGATTATACGTATGACGTAAAAGCTCGTCCAACTATTTCTAATCAGCTGTTACGTTTTTCACATCGCTTTTTATCGGCTTATGAAATTAACAACGTTAGCTAACGATTTTTGAGCAGTGTGAATTTACATCCCCACTGTAACTGATCAAAAGTCAATCTGATGACGGTTTAAGAATTTAGCTCAATGTAGCGAACGATAGTGAAATAAAAATAATTCCAGTCGGCAAGATTAAAAATTCATTAATTGATAATTTACGAATTGCCGTTACGAGAGACCCGACGTAGGTGTTAACCTCAAATTTAATAAAGGTCCTCGTTAGGGTATTAATGAGTGGATATTAAAATATCGCCACAATACTTAAAAATTTGACGAATGAGATTGATAGAAAAATTCGAAATTAATTTATGTATTATTATGCACAAATTATTTTTGAATATATAGAAAATTAGTTGAGAAAAATTTGGAATAATTCTTGTGTTAATTATTGTATATTATCATTTAAATGATAACCAGAAAGTATTTAGAAATCTTTTAGTAATTGCAATGAAAAAGGGATTATAAAATTATTTTTAAATTGCTTTGAAATAATTTTATCAAGATTTAGAATCAGGTGATTGATTAGGCTAAGCTCTAAATAAATAGACTGTGTTGCAGTCTTTTGTAGTCAATTTCTAAAATAGTGAAAAATTTATTTTAATAATGAAATAAGCAATCATAATTGGAATACCTATATATATTGAGTTTGTATAATTATTGACAATGATAAGGCCATCCGAGTGTATTGATTAAATTACAAAGTTTACACTTTTTTGTTGGGCAGTTGGAACAGATTTGCAATCATTGACAAAACCTCAGTCAACCACATGCGCGTTGACACTGTCGATTTGTTTCGGTACGAACAAGAGGCTTCTTCAGCTCGATAACCCCTGAGGGCGCGGCTGGTGATATTTCCGGTTCTCTCATAAAAGAATTAATCCATGCCGATCTCTATCCGCGCCTGATTTTCCAATTATCCAAACTGATTAATTATTTGTATATTTATCTATGGAGAGCTTCAATCCGGGACCACTTCTGAAATGGCACGTATCGGAACATTTTTATATCCAGACATGGTCGTGATATTTATTTGGGCACGAAAATAAAAGTAAATAAATAAATAATAAACAATAGTTATTTGTGTAAATAAAAAGAATTCAAATCGGTTAACGTTGATTAAATAGTTAATACTTAAAATTAGATTATTTATTGGAGGATAATTTATTAATTCTGCACGAAATATTAATATGCATATAAAAATTATTAAATCAATGTATTTTGATTTTTTGTCACAATTATCCTATTATATTTAAGGTAATTATCCATTTCTACATCTGTATCTGAACCATTTCATAATTATAATGGTTTAAAGATAATTATGGACTTTTACGTCCATAATTATCATGTTCGAGACAATGATTAATTATTATATTTATTGAGATTATATTCAATAATTATTAAACAATTATCTAAAGCTAACAATGAATATTCGCAATTAAAGGTTATCATGAACATGATAAATCGTGAACCTTTGAGTCCGTTGTAAATGTACCGAAATCGTAACGGAAATTAGATATTCTGGGCTCGCATTAAGGGGATAAAATAGCCGTCAAGCTACGATCGATCGAAAAATGGCTCAACAAAAATGACTGTGAGCAGGTGAGTCGAGAGAAAATGTAGAAGGATGGTGAGGAAAAACGAGGTGAAGCTAGAAATATAATTTAACAATTGAGGCAGTAGAAGATATCTTTAAATAGAAAACATACCGAGACAATCAGTTTAGAAGAGTTGATTTTTTACAGTCATGTTATCACCTGAGAAGCTATTAGAGCTAGCGTCGTCGTCATTTTTCTCGACACATTCTAATTTTTATTTTCAACTAAATTGAGTATTTGATTCAATTTTAACAATTATCGAGTTATTAATAATTTCAAAAAGCTAAATTATGAACGTAATGCATACCATAATATTTTTTCATTTTATTTAAATGTACGTATATATTTTTTTAATTTTCTGTAATCGCCCTAAGCACCCTTAAGCTATTCATGAGAATTTTCATAATAAATCATTTGTTAGTCTTCCGCAAAAGTATTAAAAAAAGATATCGATTTTTAGCCATGTTTAGAAAAAATAATATCTTTCCTGTCCTTGCAAGTGATAAATGTCTATATGTTCCATTAACAGTAAAAAATAATCCAAATATGAATCTGGAACAAAAATCCCTGAATACAAGAATGTATATTATAGACATACGTATACGTATTTGCTATGGACGGGTGTGGGTAGTTGTGTGAATTTCTACGAGATTACCATAATTACCAGGATCAAGACAGCCTGTTTTCCTGAATAAATCTGACTCTATCCATACTAATGTGTCGTTGCTACCCCTTGGGTGAAATTTTGGATCGTTATTATTAGCTTAAAAAAATGGCGAGTGAATTACCATAATTAATAGTGCAATACATCGTCTTTTGCATATTCCAGATGAACTCGATTTATTTACAGACCAAAAGATACCATTCGAAACAATTATTTTTTTTTTTTGTTTTTTTTTTTTCATAAAAACAACAACAATTTTCAAAAATAAAATATCAACAATTTATTTTTAAGAAAAAATATAAATTCTTGTCTGTATATGAATAACAATATTAATAATGTTTATTATTTTTCTTACATCGAATAAACATGAACGATAATGTGAACGATTATTGTTTGAGTCTTTAGTGAATCGGTAAAAATAATTATTTTAACAGCCAACGCTGAATATTTAAGACTCGGAAATACGTAACATAAATAAACATTGAAAATTATCAAATCAACTACTACGTCGATGCGTAAATAGACATTCGAAAATGAGGTAAGGTTTACCTTTTTATTCCGGATTCTCATTTTATCTACGATGCCTCTTACATCGGGATATCCTATAGAGCAGCCTGCGCGTACATTTGTACCCTTGTATACGTACGAGTACCGCGGATACCAAAGCTCAAACGTATAAATCAATAACTACGAGTATACTGGATAATTTTAGCGTCACGTATATTCCGGGGACTTTTTTCGTTGTTCGGTTCATTGACAAATATGTTAATTAACATTAATTCATAGATTAAGGAGATTTTGAAAAAAAAAAAATTTTCCAGTGTTCTTTCCGAGTGCCAATTAATTTTCGGCGTTAATTAGCTGATTTAAAAATTAATTTTGTTTGTATTATTGGCGATCAGTCCCAATTATAGTATCCTAGAAAATGAATAATGCATCGATATTTATTTGAAATAAAAAAAAAAAACGAAGACATTTTCAACGTTTCGTAATTGTTTAACCGTGATATCGATCCGATATGTTTTATAGTTGGGTCTTTTTAAGTGGAGAACATTTTCCTCGAAGCACGCATCGGCCGATCCAGCGGAGCATTCCAGTTCGAAATAACTTGTAATTGATTTAAAAGTTAAAGGAAAAAAAAAAAAGAAAGTGTCGGTACATAGCGTCGTTGGACGAACGTGATTGGAAATGATCGACGTGAAGCAGTAAATACGACATCGATTGGGAAGCTCTATTCCGTTTACGACTCCATCAAAATATAAATCTGTTTGTATGGGTGTTCAAGAAGTCGACATTTATTGTACAGCCATTGAAACGTGGATGACGTCGATCGGAGTTACGAGTACTTGTTAAAACTAATGGTCAACAATGAAAGCTCGCCAATTATTGTTTGCACACGTGCAAACTTTTTCTTAACGTGACACTCTAGAATTATACTTTTAGATAGAGACTTTTGGAAAGTTTTCAACAAAAAAACAAAGATATGAAATTTCAAGAGCAACCAGACCATTATCATTGAAAATGTACAAATGCAATAAAATCGAGGAATATGTAAGTGAAATTTCCTTCGTCACGTGTAATTAACTGTCAAAGAATATCGATAAAAATAAAAGATATTTCGGATACGATGAAATTAAATAAAAAATTGTTTAATTAAAATAATAATAATTTCATAAATAATATCAAACTGAAAGTTATTATTTTTTAAAGAAGTAGCTTCAAAGATCATTGATAAAAATAATTTTATCTCAAATATTGAAAACATTAAAAAAAAGTTAATTGATAATGATATTATTAATCATGCGAAAAAAGTTTTCTAAAAAAACTAAAAAATATTAATAATTAGATTATTAACGTTTTTTTTAATCTCCAAAGTCTGTGAGTGAAGATGCTATAAAAAATCGTAGCCAAATCACGAATGGTTCGATGAAATTTTTCAAGGATGACACAGTGATAAATTATCAGTAAATACTCTCGAGATTCCCTTTTCCCAGTTACTCATGAAAACGCTGAAAAAGGAAAATAACGATCTACGAGGATCGTGAACAGGACTGGATGACGTTTCATCTTCTGAAGACGAAAAAAAAAATCTTTACGTAGCACGTGAATTCCTTGTGTGTTTTCAGGTCGAGTTTCCGATGAACGTCGATTCCTTTCATCGACTTTCGACCCTCTCAGTGGCGGGATTTCATCAGGGTGAATGAGTAGCGGGGAAGTGGGCGACTCGAGCTTTGCGAGAGCTCTGTAGATACGTATATGTGTATGCAGCTTGTACGCATACGCGTGGATACAAGGGTCAAAATGTGCGAAAAAAAAGCATTTTTGCGAAAAAATAATGAATCTTTGGAAAAAAATGTTCGTCAAAGAAAAATATGTAATTAGCTAAAAACTAATTAAAATTAGAGAACGTTAATTAATCAAGAGTTAGAATTATTATTAAAAATTCTATCGTACATCGTAAATGAATGCAATTAAAATGATTCGTATTTATAGAATGTGGAATGGGTTGATAAGAGCGATCCAAAAAAAATTGATTTTTCGACGGTGCTCTCTCAATACTTTCTTGATGCAGGGGTTTCTCCTAATGGATTTTCCTACACAGATATTTCTAGAGCTAATTCGTTCGTGGTAGAAATTGAGAGTACAAATTTTCGGTGATCCACAATTCTGAATATTGATAAAAGTTTGTCTCGAAAGAAAAACTATTCCGACTTTCCTGATGAATAATTCTAACAAACGTATGCACATCCAAAAGTATTTCGTACAGGGCGAAAATAATCGTGATTCGTCAAACGTACGAAAAAGTACAATGAAGAAATTAGATGAAACTGGAAAATGAATATTGTTAGGAATTGGTAAGGGAGGAGTAGGAGTAGGAGAATCGTAGGAGTAGAAAAATCGTAAGAAGGGCTGGCGAGACGCCATGACACGGACCACACTCCGAGGCTGATGAAAAAAAAAAGCAAGGTCTTTCGAACGAAAGAAATATTTTGTACTCACGTTTTCGTAGAGACGAAGGTCTCTCTCGTAAGTCGAAGAAGCCGATTCACCGAGTGCAAATATATCCGGGGAAAGCAGTATTTCAGTGTCCAAAGAAGCTACTTTCCCTGTGCAGCTACGTATATACGTATAAATCTATTTCTCGTTAAAGTAGATATACATGAATGACGCGTCTCTTTTGTCAATTTCCAACGAATCGTTTACTTCGCGGACTCACTGACGAGGGGAAAAAACAAGCCGAGTGAAAAAAAAGGAGATTCGACACCGTATTTGTTTATAAGTACATGGTTGACACACCGCTGGATCGAAACATGCACGAGCAGCGGTAGACGTTGGAAAATCTATCGTCGAGGGAAACTCACGACACGAATCACTCCGTCGCGAGGATTCGAGTCGAGGGGGTGACCGGGGGGAGGGAATATCACGAAAGTCGAGTGCGCCGGTCCGCCGCGTATCGGGAGGGGAAGAGGATGACCGTGGCGGAGCCCGCAACCCCAAACGAGAAATCGATAAAAGCCCGAGCTTACGGTTTTCACCGTTTGTCGCGCGTCCATCAGCGTGCGTCTAGCGATTCGCGTTCGCTCGCACGATCCACCCTCTCCCGCCTGCGAAGCTTCGAGGTACGGTTCAGGGGTAGCTGCGGCGCTGGCGCCGACTCTTCGAACGACTTCGATCGACTACAGCGCCATCGTTGAGGAACGTGTCGAAAATTCGTACTAAAGAGTTTCTTTCGAAGCTAGGGGACGAGACGTTGGTTGATCGTGGCTTGCCAGGGGGGAAGGAAGGAAGACAAGTAGGGAGAGAAGGCAAACGGAAGTCTAGTTTCTAAGAAGCGGGAAACTGGATTTGGGTTCGTTTGGGTTCGTTTGGGTTAAGGTTGGTATTCAAAAAATGCAAAAGTGCGCTTGTTTGGGTTTGTTTGGGTTTGTTTCGGTTTGTTTGGGTTCAGTTTAGTTTCTACGAAGTTGAAGATTCGGAAAAAGCGTTTAATTAATTAATCTATTTATTTGTTAGTATTTATTGTTGCTTATTTGAATTCGTTTTGGTAGGTTTTGATTGTTTCGTTTGTTTGTTTAGGTCTGTTTGGGTTTGTTTGGGTTAAGGTTAGTATTCAAAAAATGCAAAAGTGCGCTTGTTTGGGTTCAGTTTAGTTTCTACGAAGTTGAAGAATCGGAAAAAGCGTTAATTAATTAATCTATTTATTTGTTAGTATTTATAATTCATCTGTGTATCACGAAAGTTTAAATATTTTTCAAGTTTTTGGATTCTCATAGAGATTTCATAAAATCTCCTTTATTTATTTCTCGAAGATTGTCTCACGAAAAATCTTTGGGGCTGGCGATATAGCCTTACGGCACTGATCTCTGTTTATTGGCATTTTTAATACGAGAACCGTTGAAGTCACTTAAAAAAGTACGAGGAGCATCTATGGAGGTCCCGATAACAGATGTCGCTGCGTGTAGCCTCGACGCTTCTTTTCTTTCGCGATCACACATTTCGACCACATAAATATTTCCATGTGGACGCCTATGTGCGATTATCGATTCAACACCGTGACTGTTCTTCAGTCCAACGAAAGTTGAAACGATAATATCTTTCTACCGGATACCCCAAACGTTTCTTATTCACATTTTGCGAATTATTTTGAGGTTAGATTTTTAACGCGAAACAAGGAAACATGGATAGTTACGAGTTCAGCGATAAACGGAAAGTTTCAGCCTCGTCATCAGCTGTAATCAGAGAATCGTTAAACGAGTCCCCGATTCTCGGTCATCATTTTCAAATGCCCGATTTCGCGGAATCTTACAGTCCCGATCCACCGAAATTGGACGACTCTCTTCCATACGTCAGTATAATCGTTTTTATTATTTTTCGATTTTCGGTCGATGAGATTTTTCGAATATTCAGATTTAACGTTGCTTTCGTAGATTCCTGTTTACACGCATTTGACAACGCACGATTTGGTGGCCATCGAGAGACCCAATACACCGAATTTCATAAAATTGATGAGGTTAGGGTTAACGTTTCTATCGACGATTCGATATAACCGTAGATGTATTCATTATTTTCTTGTCGTTTAGGAGGACGCTGCACGCGGAACACTCCGACAGTTCTGCTCGAACGCCAAAGACAAATCGAGATAACCAACATGATAGAACGATACATTTTTCGGATAAAAGTATACTCTGGCATTAAAACTCAACGATATTGGTTTACGAACAATAAAATTGTATCCGGCTGCAATTTCGGTTGAGCAAAGTTAAAATAAAAACGGCTGGAAGGTTTTTTGTAAACTTTATTTATTTCGAATGAACGATTTGCTTCACTCCTCCACCGAGGGCAGCGTAACGTGTCCTTTGACTTTCACGAAGAAGCCTTCGGTAAACGCGTAAAACAGTTTGTCAGTCATAACCTATAAACGGCTTCAATTTTTAGGTCTCTTTTTTTATCTGAGTATAACCTGAATTATAAGTCGAACTTGTTTTCTTCTAATCATGCAGAAAATATGTTTCCCCACTGTAATCTCGAAACAGAGCACTTGATAACCTTAAAATCTATCTCAATATATATACGGACCGAGCTTCTTACATAAACGCTTGCGAAGGCAAAATCAAGCGAAACGTCCGAAACATCTTTCGTGTTTCAAATATTTCATCATCAAACTTTCCGTTTTGCAGAATTCTCCAGTGTATTCGAGCATGAACGCTAGTTGACAATAATAAGTAATTATACTCCTTTACCTTTTATAAATAAAGCGTTTAATCGTCGTGTAATTACGGATATAGATAGATTAATCAATTTTCAATAAACTAATTCATGTCTAAAAAAGCAATATGCGAACATTTCGAAGAAAATCAATGGGAGGGAGATTGCCGCGATTGGCAGGTGGCGACACTGCGTTCACACTCCAATATTCCTACGGTAAAGGATTGATTAACGTCAAAACTTCATTCTCCACCAGCCGCGACCGCGGTTGAACAAGTGCCATTTGTTTCTGTACATATTAAATCTTTTATCACGTTTAAAATGCATCTTTTTCCATTTACATGTTCGTATCGTTAAGTCGCGTAGTTCAATCGAATTTTCGTATCTTTCGTATTCCATCGGGATAAATGTAACAAGCGTGCTTTTTTAATGATGCAGAGAACCAACGAGTTTCTCGCGATCTTTATCGTTTTGCAATATATGTGTGGCATTTGCACGACGCACTTGCTCATAAATGTCAAGAATCAGGTACGTTTTGTTGTGTTCAGTCTCTAACAATTTGCTATTATTGATTGTAGTTATTGTCGAAGGTGTTGAACAACGTAACGTTCTAACCTCAAATTGAACGTTTACAAATGAACGATTGTTGAACGTCGGCCGGATTTTTTTTTTCCAAGTTGCACTGAAAGATAGTTCGATGATAGTATAGTTTAAGTCTAGAGTCGATGAATTTTTTCATGTGCCAGGGTGGTGATGTGCTATCAGAAGTAATATCGGCGAACGTCACGGAGGATACGATCATACTGGAATTCCAGAGGTCCGACGGAACTCTGGTGACGCAGCTCATCGATTTTAAAAACGTAATGACCCTACCGCTATTTCATTGTCTTATTTATGTTTATTCTTATGAAGGATTACACGAACCTAATTGCTCGGCTTCTAACCGTTCACCATAATATTTTGAATTGAATTGAGGGAGGTCTTTGTTATCGCAGGAAGTGCAAGTGATAAAAGCATTGGTTCTGGGCGAAGAGGAACGGGGTCAAAATCAGTATCAGGTGATGTGCTTCGTCAATCATTTCTACAAAATGGATTTCATATCGTCCGACGCAATGTCGAAACTGCGCCAAAAGAATCCTGGAACGATTCGCGTCGCCGAGGAGGATCGAGGACACTCCAATTACAGCATGGATCTCTTTCTCGACGTGTCCAAGTCCAAGGTTATATCGAAGCACGTTACGACTCTGTGTACCGAAGCGGCTGCTTCGACTTACACGAGAAACGAAGACTTGAAGCAGTGGGTCCAAAGGCCAGGTGAGACGGGTCGCGCTCGACCGCCTTGAACGCAAAGTTCGAGTCAGCCTTATTATTATTTTACGGTTGCAGCGAGCGCGAAATACGTACAAACTTTAATTTGTGTTTCGTTATTATTGGTGGTCCGATTTTTATCGTTATCATGGGTTTAATTCGCGATAAATCCTCATTGCGATATTTCAATGCATACAAAAGACAGTATTTTGGGAATGCGAAAAAAACAATAATACGTTATTGTTGAACAGGTGTGTCGGAAATATCTCTGACAGCGGCGGTTCGCAACTTGAAGTCCGCAGCGCCGAGTCCTCACGCGACAAACGTGACGCGACCGCAGGTAGTGACAAAGTGCTCCGATACCTCGAACCTGTGGGCTCCCTGTACCTGTTCCCTCGAGCTTTGCATAGGCTGGTATCCTTGCGGTTTGAAGTTTTGCAAGACGAAGAGCGAAGCGAAGAAAGCACCTACGACGTACCGTTGCGGTATAAAAACGTGCAAAAAATGTTTCATATTCTCTTATTACTCGACGATGAAACAAAATTGTCTCTGGGACGAATGACACATGCGCGCGCGTTAAAAGCGACCCAACGCCGAATCGTTGATACATCACAGAAAAATACTATCAGGCTAGATATCCGTTTGTAAACATTTTTACGAAACTTTTCAAAAAGCAGTTTGATCATGAAATACTTTGGGAGAGAAAGAAAAAGGAACGAAAGATCGATCATTCGGAGTTATCGGAAACCG
Organism: Ophioninae sp. B BG-2022a; assembly: GCA_030522765.1. Classification (NCBI taxonomy): domain Eukaryota; kingdom Metazoa; phylum Arthropoda; class Insecta; order Hymenoptera; family Ichneumonidae; species Ophioninae sp. B BG-2022a. The sequence continues at coordinate 38,858 of JAPYZJ010000373.1, forward strand.
AACATTCCATACTGTATACCGGATTGAGTATTCACACGTTGTGCCATTGAGTTTCGAAGAAAAATATTCCACTGGGATGTCTGCTAAGTCCCTGACGAGAATGGGCCAACGCGTATTGCGCTATTTTGTAAAAGATTTAAAAAAACAACGTCAAGGGCACTGCCATATCATTTTACAAGTTATCTTGCACCGTCCACACGTGGGACGAATTATGAAATACTTTTTATTGTACCAGTTAGGATTTTTCCTCGAACAAATTGCCTCAGCTTTATTGTACGTCGATGTTAGCTGTTCTACTCGTTGAAACCTTTTTTTTTAAATTTCTTTCTCGAATCGTGATCCGATGCGCTGCACTCTCTCGTATACGTCGAGTTATTCCATTTTCAAGTTAATTTTAAGGGTTGTACGAATTCGTAAGAATTCCAGATGGTGCAGCTCCGCGTAGGTTATTCCTTACAATGATTTGCCGATCGAACAAAAAGCGAATCCTGCGCTATCAGCGGGCTTCGTAATTCCTCTCAACAAATGATAAAGAGAGAGTGAAAGTGAGATAGAGTGGGAGAGAAAGATATTGATCGTAAGAAGATTGAAGGATTTATAGAAAGCAATTTTGTGAAAGACTGCGAAATCTGTCCATTAAAAAAAAAATTCGTTAGCGTATACGTAAAATTGGCTGCCACGTGGGGCAAAATAATGTAAAAACAAACCCGAACAAAAGGGAATACGTTAAAGATGGATAAGCAGGTATTGAATCGATTATTTCGCATATTTACAAATGAATCCACCATTATCGAAATTAATTGTTTATTTTTTTCGGTGGAAGAAAAACGTTTGATCGGATTTTAAACGGGTGGGGTTCGAGAAATGAATGCGCGAAATAATCGTTATTTCGCCATCGTTAAAGAATTGCTCACGATGGTCTCTGGTCGAACAACGTCCCGGTGACAATAAATGTACAAGTCAATGCCAGTGACGATTCATGAGTTCGTACGGCAAAACTAAACGATTGCCGGATACTAGTACGAGCAGCAATATATGTATACATATAATACATAACGTACGTATATAAATGTATATACATAAATAATTACTTTAAATTTTGCAGAGCGAATGTCGCTTAGACAGAATAAAATTGTAAAACTCGTAGGCGAATCCGCGTGATAGTCCGAGCTGCTTCGTCCAGGTTTACTTTTGAGAATGTGTCGCACATACGTTTTTCGGGTCCAAATAGAAGCGATTTGAACGGTACTTTCTGTTTTGAAGAAATTTGAAGGAATTTACTTAAATAATAATATCATGAGTATTTAGTAAAATCCACAACTATTTTTTTCTCAGGACTGATTGTGTTATAACTTTTCGAGGGTTATCGTTGATTATTCACTCTCACGATAATAATTATTTTTATCCGATCGTGGTTTAATATTTTCACATTTATTAGATTTCCGTTGACTCGCAAAGTACTGAATTTCCGATAAAATCGAACTTTTGGCTGGGAACGTATGCGCGATACGTCGATAAACGAGGTGGCATAATATCGAGACGAAGTACGCGATGGCGAATGCAATGATAAAAAGAAAAACAGGAAGGTTATATATGGTGTTGAGAAGTTAAAAAAAACACACACAAAAAAACCGTGTACATTTGTAACGTAGTCGAACCGTCGTATTTACAAAAGTCGAAAAGGGGAGAACTCATTGAGTCAACATACGACGGAAAAATAATAGTCAAATCGTGGTGGTATCGAGTTATATCTATCGAATTTTATTTTTCAACATAGAGTTGTCCATTGGCGAGTCCATTCCATTAATCTGTCAATATTACAATACGTAAATCGTAAAAATCCGTCAAACCTTTTCATCTCTATAGCGAATCCACAAAAAAATTTTCTACATCGAATTATTGATTTTCATATTTGATAAATTTCAATTTATCAAACTTTCGAGTAAAAAGTCATTGACAATTATTTGCTAAAGCGTTCGGAGCAACAATAGTTTGAATCTCGTCGAAATCATTTTTTTTTTGGTATTCTCGAATTAATAACTTACGAAATTTTGCGTGATCCCGTGAACGTTTCATTTTTGCTCCAAGTTGCCGTTTCATCCCGGATGACAATGTATGCAAATGCGGTTGAACAAAAAGAAAAGAAAAACGAAGAAAAAAAAAAAGATCGATGCACTCTGTACATATATATAATTAGCGTAATAATTAAATGTAATCGAACACTATGTATAATTTTGGCTTTACACATGACATTGTAGCTTATACACATATTTTTTATATGTATTTAATAAAAATAACTAACACGAAAAGCGCTGTCGGAGTTTGGTGAAAATATTTATTGATTTCTTGTAAATACATTGTAAAATTCAGCGACACGATTGTCGATAATAATAGTGTGTGTGTGTGTGTGTGGCTGTATGTGTGTGTGTGTATGAAGTTCATTTCTTAAAAAAGAATTGTTTATCAATTTTTTTAATTGACCCAAAGGGAACGCTGAATCGCTGCGACTTTGAAAACTACGTTATCCAAAGTGAAACTGAGAGTCGGCAAGAACGAACGATCGTTCAAGCGTGCTTCAGCACCAATCATGATGTAAAAAGAAAACAAACAAAAACACGGAGTTTCACATAATCTTTAACACCAGCTTTCTCTTCAGTCGTTTTTACTTCCGGTCAATGTTCTTCTTCTTGTTTTCACGTATAATATGATACTAGCGCCATCACTTTATTTTTAATCGTTAAAAATAGATACTTGAACGAACAAAAAAAGAAAGAATTCCAAGGTTCCTCTGAGAGAAACATTTCGGTTCACGTAATAAGTACACGATGACGAAATTACCGTTTCGATGAAACTTTGAATTTTCGTTAATGAGACAATTTTTATTTCGCGATTCAATAACGGAGCTAATAAATTATTCAATTCGGAAGAGTCATTTTGCCTTGAGTTGAAACAAAAAACAACTCGCTTTTTCAATCCTAGAGAATAATATCTGCATGAGAAATGTACAATGAACATAATTACTGTTTACTTCAGCAACGCTACTAATGTAACACAATAATTTATTCTCGCGAGGACGAGCGTCGTTTCGATAAAAAAAATTATTCGTGATACCACGATTACGAACAATTGTGCATTTTACTTCCTCTCCCAGGAAGAATTGATTGATTATTCGTTACAGCGAAGTTTCAAATCTTCGAGTACGACATGATCCTACAGGGAACTTTTTTGAATTTGTTTCGTCTATTATTCGTAAATACCTGACGCCCTGGAACTTAAAATTCTTGTTGATATCCTTCCCAAACCCTTGAGGGTTAATTTAATTAAAAAATATATATTTTGGAATACGTCATTAAGAATTTCGACCTAATAGGGTAAGTAGCATCAACAGTTTTCACTTTTAAAAATGACGAAACTCCCATACAAAATTTTCGCCCCTGTTTTTTCTCCCTTAAGGGTATTTTTTTCGATTTCCGGTTTTACATGAAAATCATGAGCTTTTTCTAAAGACACGTTATGTCAATTTCGGGATTCTTGATCGACAAAAATCGTTTATTCCGTTCATAGGGGATCCAGTAAATAAACAAATAAAGTTCTACACAATTCCAAATTGCTTTTGAAGGCGAGATCGAGTGAACGAAAAAAAAAACCCAAAAAATAAGAAATCAACGACATTGGGAATGTTTTTGAAGGAGAATAGATAAAGATTGGGAAAAGATTGATAATAAAAAACGACGCGAAGAATACTAACTGCTGTAACAAGTTTTACGAACGTCCGCGAGTATAACACTGAAATCGTCGTCACTCTTGGAAACTCGTTCAACGTTTTGAGTCTGCTGAGGTTGGGTTTGCAATTGCTGCTGCTGCTGCTGTTGCTGCTGTTGATGTTGCTGATGATGTTGCTGCTGTTCCTGATATTTGCTCATGTCTATGCTCTGATGATATTGTTCCATGGTATGGTTGATGCTGACGTTGGAGCATTGATTGTCCTTGGTCCGATGCTCGTCAACGATGCACTGACTGTTCGTCATGTCGAGTTGACTCGGTTGCGAGGCGGCGTAATAACGCAAGTCACTCGCGTAATTGTGATTACTATCGAGAATATTCTGGGGGGCAAGACTCGAGTGTCCGACACTCGTTGGATTCGAGTACTTGTAATATTTTTCGAATTGTAACGATTGCTCCTGTTCCTCATCTGTCATTCCGGAATCCATGTGACTCATGACGACTTGTTGCTGTTGCTGCTGTTGTTGCTGTCCGGAACTCGTCTCCGACTGATATTCCTGATGATGGGACATTGGATATCTGTGCGAGACCGCTGAAACATCGTTTCCTCTATTTTTAAACGACTCTTTTTCCACAACATTACCAATTCTCCTTTCATGATTCGTTCGTTATTGCGTGATATTGGAGATTATTAAAAAGACAGAAATAAAAAGAAAATTATGTATTACCGGGACAAGCCTCGTTGGCGCCTCTAGACTGCATGGACTGCTGTCGATTGCCACATTGAACCTGATGACTGTAAGTCGAATCGAGGCTCGATTGCAATGAGTAATTTTGATTTTTATTCGCCGTTGAGTTGCTGTAGTGAATCGTTTGATCGTGCGGTGACGCTACGGGTGGATAAAACGTTCCCGTTACCGAACCAACGTTCTCAAAACCCGAACGAAGCTTGTTGCACGATACCATCATTCCATTGGCTATACCAACTGCGGCTATGCTCGAACTTTGTCTCTCGAAGTTCAAGTAACTTACCTGAAGCGACAAAACAATTACACTTATCTTTACTGATTTTTTATCAGTTGATCGAAAGTATACTCTGACATTGTTCAAACGTTTGTTCGCAGAAATGCAGTTATGCATGAAATGCAGTGAAAATACATTTACCCCAAACCTCGTTTCCAAAAATACCGTTTACGAGGATCGGTAATTCGTTGAGGCAGGGTTCCACTTTGGAACTTTGAAAAAAATGGAATTTTTTCGACTTTTCGAAAGTTAACGAAAATACGAACCGATTTTTTGTACGTCAGGGTATCCGTGTAACCAGCCGTGTTCGGACACGACGATATACTCGTAACACCTGGATGACCACTGTGAACGTGTTGACTATCCGAGTTCATGTAAGAGTAACGTTTCGTCTGCTCGAGCATTTCGTTGTGACGCTTCGACGTACCCTCCATCAGATCCCGCTCGGGATCGGGATTCTGCGAGGCTGGAAGATGCGTGCCCTCGCCTAAAACAATCACATTTATAAATATTCAAACGGCATTGAATTATTTCTTCGATCTTTCCTATTATCGTTGCTATCTGTCGTTGATAATTTTTTTTATAATTTAGAGTATGCCTTACAATTTTTTTAATCAAAAAAGAAAATAGTTTGTATTATTATTTACTATTTTATTATTCATTATGCGATTATCTGTTACATTATTTTTGTAATATAATAAATAATATCATTTTATTGTAATAATAATTTATTATATCAATCAGTTTGAATTATTCGTTAATTTAATCATTACTAATTGTTAAATTATAATTTTCTTGATTCAAAAAATTATTATTTACTATTATTATTATTCGTACTTTTATGACGACAAAGATATAATGTAAATGTGTATCAATAATAATAGTAATAATAATAATAATAAAAATAATAAATGAATGAAAATAATTTAATAAAATAATATAAAGTATACTTTGAATATAAAAAAATTAACAAAGATAAATAGCAATGCTAATAGAAATGAATGATGGTATATTCCTCCATCAAATTACGATTTTTTTGTGTTCTTTTTTAATCGATCAATATTATGATAATTTGTTTTTTAAATATGCAAAAATTTTCCTATACCACGTGGCCTCAAAATATTTGGCAAAAATTGAGGCGTGACATTTGGTAATTACCATCAGGCTCAGGACTGGCTACGGGTGATATGTCAGGCGTGTGAATGATCGGAGTGTATGGACTACCGTAAATCGAATTATTTTCCGATTTATAATCCTGTATGGTTTGCTGCTGTTGCTGGTGATAAATCGAGGAAATCGGCGAGTGGCCGCCCCACGGGATTTGCGGTATTCCTTGATAACCATCCATCTTCGGCCTGTTGTAGGTGGAACACTCAACGAATTATAATTCATCGTCCCTACACTTTTGGGCACGGCCAAGTGTCCGCGAAATTTGAATACCGTTTATACTTGTTCATTGTTTCGTCCTCGAATTCGTGTCAATGAAATGCCAAATTATTCGATGAGGTGGATTTTAATAAATTTTTTAAAATGCCATTGCTTTTTTGCTGGTTTTGCGTTCATTGAAAAATATTATAATTGTTTAATAAAAAATGGCCAAGAACTCTAACATTTTTTTACCAACAAAAGCCGTACCGATAAATTCTTGCATTAACGAAATTTTTTCATAATATTTATATTTTTAATTTAAAAGTTTGTTATTTAAAATAAAAAATTGATTAATATAACGAAAAAAAATATTTGTGAAATAAATATTTTATCGATTCGTCCTGTGTATATGCGCAAAAACATTGCGCATAATATAGGTTTTGGGCAATTTTTGGTTTCAGAGTGAGACTGAATTAAAGTGCATTGATGGATGCTTTCGACAATAAAACAATTATAATTTCACAAATATGTATAAATACATATAAGTATGGGGATTTATATATATATGTATTTATTTATTTATATTCTCACATCGAATGGTGAATCGAAGTTCCACCGGGATTCGTACGATTTCCGGTTGTATTGGTAGCTGAGGGTGGGGAGGAGGGAGCCCCGGGTGCTCGTTTAGCGTGTTTTCTACGTCTGGGGCGATACTTGTAGTTCGGATGTTCCTGCATGTGAATGACCCTGAGTCTCTCGGCTTCCTCGACGTAGGGCCTTCGATCCTGCGGTGTAAGACCTCGCCATTTTTTTCCTGTAATGGCGTCATGTAAATAAAAAAATTGAAAAAAAATTATTTACTTGAAAACCAAAATCTGGCAGAATTATCGTAATGAATAATTCAATAAAAACTGTTGGTCATCGAAACGTTAAATCTCACCGTTGCGTCTTGATTTCCTGGGCAAGCTTGTGTAGAAAAAGAACGAAACTTTATGTAATAATTCATCCAGAAAAAAAAAACTGTTACGTAACCTACTTTATTCGAAATTAAGATTGACTCAATTAAGGTTGAAGGTTGTTGCTGATAGGTATTGAGCTGAACAGATATTCATCAAACTTTAACTACCAATTATCCTTCATTTTTAAACATTTCATTAAATATTACACATCGATAATAATTCGATTTTTTACCAAATTTTTCTTTTTATTTAGACGCCTATTATACCGATAATTTATTTGATTATTACAATTATAATTTATTTTATTATCGTTATTTCAATTTAATTACATGATGAATTTTAATAAATTAATGACTCGATGTAAAACATTATAATTATCTTGTTGTTTTTAGATCTAATGGTTTTTTCATATCTACGATTTTCGTAAAAGTTCTCATTACATGGACTCTGGGTTTGATTTTTTTTATTCATCACTATGGGCTAACGGTACAATATAGCGCAACGATATAAAGGGTTTGATATGCAGAGAGGCAAGATGTACAACTGTTGATCGAAAAAATATTTTCCTTGAATAATCGCTACGAATATACATACATATATATTTACACACATGCAAATATATATATATATATATATATATATATATACAGTCTTTAGAGCAAGCTGTAACACTTTTACGGACACAACAATATAAAACAGTAATATAACTGATATATACATATATAAATATATCAGTGTGTATGTAGTTTGTACATTATGTATCTCAAGCATGTGCAATGTATATATGCACATAGGCGCATGGGGGCGTAGATCTGGGTGCGCCCATGCCTCCAACCAGCCACAGGCACGAATCATTATTTCATATTTCATTTTGTATATACTTTAGCTTCGGTAGAGAGATTGGCCCAAAGGGTTCGTACCTGAAAGAAATCCCCATTTTCCGTTTGTACGATGAGAAAACGTAGTAAAAAATAATAATGAAACAATTGCGTCTATTGATTTCTAAATGATTAATGGGCCGTTGTAATTTTTTTCGGAGTTTACTGACCCGGATATTTTGACTGATTTTGCGTGGACTCCGATATAAAACGGATATTTTGATTAAACGGGTTGCGAGGCATACTCGAAGAGGCCGAAAAGTTCCGTTGTTAAATGCGTCGTTGTAAATGCAACGATGGTAGAAAACGCTCGATATGCGAGAATGACTTTTCGAAGGGTCTACAGAAATAATGATTTTTTCATGCTTTGGTACGATTTTAATAACTGCCCCAGTTGATTCGATTCTGCCTGATCAGTATTCCGCTAACTTTTGCTCCGTTCAAATTCCGCGAAAGAATAAATTAAGAATTTATCAATTATTCAGTATCATAAGCTGAATTGGAAACGATGACACGTATTGTGAGCAACACGTTTGTTTTCCCCGTGTCAACACGTTTGTGTTCCTGGACGTTTTGTGATCAACACGTTTATTTTCCTGGACGCGTTTTGGGCAACACGTTTGTTTTCCTATGTCTATTGTCAACTCTGTCAACTCATTTATTTTCCTCGATGTTTTGTGACCAACACGTTTGTGTTCCTGGACGTTTTGTAGCCAACACGTTTATTTTCCTGGACGCGTTTTGGGGCAACACGATTGTGTTCCGGGACGTTTTGTGGTCAACACGTTTATTTTCCTGGACGCGTTTTGGGGCAACACGATTGTGTTCCTGGACGTTTTGTGATCAACACGTTTATTTTCCTGGACGCGTTTTGGGCAACACGTTTGTTTTCCTATGTCTATTGTCAACTCGTTTATTT